>VWPW01011999.1:0-106901 GCA_013389825.1 Crypturellus undulatus | reverse complement strand
CCCCGCCGCCGCGCAGTGCCACGCAGCCGCCTGGGCAGCGGACGCCGCCGGTATGGCCCGCGCGCTGGGGCTGCTGCTGCTGCCGCTGGCCGTGCTGTTGGCGCGGGCGGCCGAGGAGGAGGTGAGGATAGAGGTGCTGCACGTCCCCGAGCAGTGCGGCCCCCGCAGCAAGAAGGGCGACCTGCTGAACGCGCACTACGACGGCTACCTGGCCAGCGACGGCTCCCGCTTCTACTGCAGGTAGCGGCCGCCGGCGGCTCCCGCTCGGCCGCGGGCCCCGAGCGCCGCCGAGCCGGGTCTGCGCGGGGCGCGAGGCGGGAGCTCGCTGCGTGGCAGGCCCGAGGCCCGGGGGTGGTGGGGACACTCCGCGAGCCCGAAATCGCACCCGGAGTGGAGGGCCCTTCGCTGAAGCCCGGGCCCGCACGCGCTGCAGCATCGCCCCCCCGCCCCGCGCTGAGATCCGCGCGCGGGGCTCGCTCCGGGCGAGGCGTTGGCAGCTGGAGTGCGGCGTTTGCTTTACCCCTTCGCAGCGCGGCCACGTTACACTAGCGGTTTGCGGTGTTTCTGCCACTTCCCTGCTTCCTCCCCTTTCTTTCTTCCGTTTTCTTTTTTTTTTTTGGGGGGGGGGTGTGCTACCTTCCTCTTATGGTTCTGCCTNTTTTTTTTTTTTTGGGGGGGGGGGAGAGTGTGCTACCTTCCTCTTATGCTTCTGCCTCTTCGTTGCAGCCACTCTCGAGGCTGTTTCAGTTTGCCCTGTCTTTGTGCAGAAGCTCTTGTGCAATCGCATTATCTCGACAACACTGCACTTCCAGTGCTGGCGTGTCCTATCCGTGGAGCAGGACTTGCCTGCTCGGAACTGCACGGGGGAGCCTTTCCTCTCTTTGAGGAACCAGCCTCATTCCTTACCTGTGTTCCAACAAATCTCATGCACGGCAGCCTCGTTGATTACACAGCCCAGAAGCAGGTCAAGAGCTGATGCTGTTAGCCGGCGCGGGAGGCGAGTGGGCAGGGACGGCAGCCACGCGTGATGAAACACGGGATGTTTCTCTCCTTCCTCCCACCTTGGCTTAAGAAGTCAAGTTTTTAACTTTTTCTTTCATTTCGAAAAGAGGTTGCACTTTGTGCATCTCAAGATACGACCCTCAGTAAATGATAGAAAAACAGTGTTTCCGATATTACTGTACTCTCTGTGTTTTAGTAATCTAATGCACACTTTGACTGCTAGCAGTAAAGTTACTTTCTTAAAGTGTATTTATATAAATACCCTATTCACTGTTCTCCACTCACTTTTTTTTTTTTTTTTTTTAAATAGTCGAACGCAGAATGAAGGTCACCCAAAATGGTTTGTTCTGGGTGTTGGACAAGTCATAAAAGGGTTAGATATTGCTATGATGAATATGTGCCCTGGAGAAAAACGGAAGGTCACCATTCCTCCATCATTAGCGTATGGACAGCAAGGCTATGGTAAAAACAAACAACAACAAAAAACACTTTATGCCTTTTCTCTGTTTCAGCTACATTTTCAAATGAACCTATAGTATTGTAACTGTCTGTAAGAACAGAGAGCAGAATTGCCAGAAATTTACAGCCCATACGAGCACTTTTTGTCTCACTCTATTATAATATAATTCATGTTTAATTTCTATCATGTGAGTGCTACCTGCCTAACCTTTTAATGAAATCCTGTATTTTCTGAACAAAATGGAATGTAATCCACTGCATGTCACTGTGTCAATTTAAGTAGAAACTATTTCTTTAAAAGACTGCTTCCATTCTGGAGAGTTGATGGACAAAGTCAGGACTACATAATAGTTGCAGTAATACAATGCATGATACGGGATTTGAATTTGTGATATTTACAAGTGCTAAAAGTAAGTAGGTAAAGTAGTTCTAGTCTTAGTCTTACATGCTATTTCAGCACTTTAAAATTAGATATTTTAAATTCATCTAACTTGGGTGTGGTAGTTTCCCTGGATAGGTAATTCCTGCTATATGGGCATAACTTCATAATGATTTTATGTCAGAATATCATGAACCAGTTTCATGCTGGTTCATTATGCTACAATTCCATGGCAGCTGATGAAGCTTACTAGCAGTGAGTTTTACCCCTGAGCATAAGCAATAAGGAAAAACACTTGGTAACAAAGAGACGTGTTCTTAAAATCTAATACTAGTTGTAACTATTTGTTCTAGGTGGAACTTGAAGAAAGTATTTTTTTTCCTGCAGCATTCTTGTCCTCTGTCTCAGCATATTCCTGCATGCTGAGGAAGATGCCTGCCTAACCTTGAATTAGAAAAGATGCATGTGGCTTTTTAGGTCTTTACATAACTTTTCTCATTGGTATGTATATTCTTAAAAAAAACTCACACTGAATTTTCGTCTTGTATCTTTCTTTCATAAGTAGTGTATAAACCATGAAATACATTCAGATATACTTAAAACTTATACACATTTAAAGCTTATAAGATTAAAATCTTTCAAACTCTGAAACCTGACACTTTCTCATAGGTATTTTAGATGAGAAGTGCAAGTAATAGTTTGACTTCTGCTTATAAACAAAGTAGATTCTTCACCTGCTCTCCAGCTCAAAGGATGGGCACAAGTTCAACATTACCTTCTGCCAAAGTTTTGAGGTTACAGTGTCATGCTCGCAAGCTTTAGTTAAGGATAAAAGCAATTTGCATGTTTATTTTAATTGTACACTGCATGATTTTTAGACACTTGTTTGGCATGACTTTTACATCTTTTTAATTTATTTCTGTCTGAAGCCTGCTGTAGTTTCTTTTCTGGGAGAAGACAAAATACTCACTAGTTCACCTTTTTGTAAATCTCATAACTTGCATTCTGTTACTTCTTTCTAGCAGGTTGCATAGTTAAAGCACTGTTTTGTATAATTTTTTTTTACTGTAGGTGTAATCTCATAGGAAATTTGTAAAAGCTGATCTTATCTGCTTGGCCCCTCAGGCTAGAAAAATACATACAAGCATCACTTTTGTACTTTAATCTTTCAAAAGCAGATTTCAAATATTAAATAAAGGCGTATGTCTAAGCTCACCATGTGACAGTAAAATGTTCTGGACTTAATTTTTTTTCTTTGTCATGATACACAAATGCTTCTCAAAGTTGTATATATCTTATTTTTTTTTTAAAAAATGAATTGATATGAGCAATCTAATCTTGGTTCAAGCAAATGTTTTGTTTACAAATTCTTTCAAAAGTAACACAGTGACCTGATCATCCAATCCCATTTTTTGTTTTGCCAGAACCTAAAAATATCCTCCCCTCTAGCAATGTAATATATAAATTAGGGATTTAGATTGTCCTTCTTTCATCAAATAGATCTGCATGTTAACACAAGCTTGCATAATAGAAAAATAAGGTACTTCATGTGTGCATTTGTCATATGTGTGATTTGTGACCACCGTATCTGATTTTTTTTTTTTTTTTATACTATAGCACAGGGCAAGATTCCACCCAACGCAACACTGATCTTTGAGATTGAACTTTATGCAGTAAATAAGGGACCACGCAGTGTTGAAGCATTTAATCAAATAGACAAGGACAAAGACAAGAAACTTTCTCAACTTGAGGTAATGTAACTAATTTAGAATAGGTCATATTCATAAACCATAAGCATAGTTAATTACTGTTATCTTTTCATGAGCTGCCGCTGCTTCAGTTATCATGTAAAAATGTTATCATGTTATCACGTAAGTAAAGCTTTTGTATGCTTACACAGACTACACTGTGCGTTGTTGACATTTGCTTCAGTAAGTTGGTACCTCTCAGACTTACTGGGAAACAAACCTCCATGTATGCAGCAGTTGTAATAACTCATCTTTGTATCATGGGTGTGCTTGAAAATAGCTGCTGAATACCCTGGCCTACAAGCCAAACTAGAGCAGAACTCAACACAAAAAACAACTCTGAGTATTTACTCAGTTTCTTAGACACAATTTGTCCTGGGTGTTCCTGAGAAACTGGACAGAGATTAGTCTGGACTCTTTCTGCTTCTGACTGTCTTTAAATTGCTGGAAAAACTGGGATGTAGATTATTGCTTAGTACAAATTCAGAAAGTGCCAGAAATTTTAGTGGGAACTACTTCTTAAAATTACTGTTATCTCTGCTAATAAATGTTATACCCCCCAAATGTAAAGATTGTTTAACATTTTGGGGAGGCTTGATGGGATTTTGCTATGGAATTTGAAATACTAGGGTTTTTTTTAAATATATAAAATTATTTCGATTGGAAATGTACTTACCTACTAATTTTTATGATACACACGGCAAACTTCGTTTTGTTTTGTTTTTTAGATAAGTGAGTATTTGAAAGAAGAATTTGCAAGAGATGGCAAAAAGCGTCATCCCTCAGTCCATGATGAAATCTTAACTGATATATTCAAGAAGAATGACCATGATGGAGATGGTTTCATATCAGCAAGAGAGTACAATGTCTATCAGCATGATGAACTATAAGTACATACAAAATCTGTTTTTTGGACATTCAATTTAAAAAATTTGCAAAATAATTCTTTGTCACAGAATTTTTTACATTTTTGTAGCATGTTTTTATATCTCTTAAGGTCACTGTAAAAATCTGTGTTTTAACACTTTATAGTCAACTGTGTGATCTTACAACAAAAAAATAAAATTGGAAAAGGGCCTGATCTATTATTATTTTTTTTCACATCCTTATCTACAATATTCCTCAGTGGTCTTCCTCATAATACAAATCATTGATCAAAATAGTTATTTCTGTCTTAACAGGCACAAAAAAGTAGTTCCCGTACCTGTTAACAGAAGTATTCAGCAGTTCCAAGTCGCCTGTAGACAAAACAGGAAAACAGACTCTCAGGAAGGAAAATTTATTAAAACGCCGGAGAGTTTCTGCTGGCTTTTAGGTCAAATTCTCTAGGAATTACTATATACTACTTTGCAAAGTTAGGCAGCAGATTTATCTAGGAGAAATTTTAGAATATATGAATGCTATCTCTATAATTCAAAGAGAAAAGCAGGTTTTTAAGGAACATAAAATAATCGTTGTGGTGTAATACAAAGTTTAATATTTGATGTTTATGAAAACTCATCATGAAAATTCTCTCTGCAGCACAAATTTTAAAATCTATGAGACTGTTTTATTTGAATGAGATTGAACATGATCAAAGATACTCTGTATACACTTGAGTACCTATCTGGGCATAATTCTGTTTTTCCTCACACTGGTAAAAATGCAAAGAACAATTTAGTCAAATAGTCTTTTAATTTCAGGTGAGAAAAGTGACAGCTGTGCTTATTTCAACGTGTGATCATTAGATGTACACAGTGAAGAATGGCAGCTCAAATAAAAAGGCTTGTCAGAGCCTTTTATAAGACACACACATGTCTCATCTTTAACATAATCATAAAGGTAGGAGGAAAAAAACTATAGTTTTTTTCACTTTAAAATTTACTTTAAAATTAAAATTGCAGGGGAAGTGGCTGGACAGCCTACCACTCCACAGCACTTCCAAGGTGTGTTTATGGTGTTTGAGTCTATTTTGCAGTGCCCTCTAGCGTGTGTTTTCTGAACAACACAAACTTAAGTTTTTACAATTGTGATCCATGAACTAAACCTTCACATCTGAGTATCTAGGTCTGAGACTTTCATAAATATTTTCCGCTAAAAAGTTTTCTGAACACATAGAAGGCACAAAAGTCAAAAGCAGATACAATCTAAAATCCAAATGCCAAATGTGGACTGGCTGATGCTATTTAGTAACCAAAACAAACTACTGATATGTGATAATCACATCCTAATATGAAACTCCGATCCCCAGGCTTATTTATTCCCCTTTGTAAATGAACCGTTAGACCAAGTGAACCTTTTTAACATGTTTTTTAATCTGATACTTAAATTAAACATTCATGAGAACACTAAATTATTAACACATTTTCTCATTTTACCATCATACACCAGTGTAGATAACGGCGCAACATCTTTGGATTTAAGAACCAGCTTATGTAAACATTTATAAGTATGTTCTAGCATACAGTATGACATAAAATTTTGTTTAAAAGGCTATTTAACTATAATGAGGAAAAGAGAAATTGCTGAAAAGTAAAATGTTAGGGAATGCACTGGGGCATTTCCAAGTAATTAAAGTCATTATTTGTATTTGTGAAGCAAATCATTTGGAAATAACAGTAATGTAATAAAATGTTTTGCACATTTACTATTTTACATTTGAAGAACTCAAGTCAAATGTACTATTTTTGAAAAAAATGTGGCACAGTTATGCCTATTTCTGCAAGAACAGGCACTTACCTAGATCAGTTATCTTATTCTCTTATGCCAGAGGTCAAAACAGGGCACAGCATGCAGTCGTACATACTTTTGTCCGTTAAAAGAACACTCTAGGCACCCATAGACTGTCTCCCTTTTAGAACTTCCCATTCCACAAAGAATGCAGGGACCTTTAGGGATGTTGTTATTAAGTAAATTAATTCGGATATGAGTCCCTTCTCTGAGGTAGCTTGTAGAGAGATCAGTCATGCTCGTAGCTTTTTCATAATAATCTGTAAAAATGTCCTCCAAGTAAGTATCAGAGTGAGCAATGGTATCCACTGCTCTCTTATCTGAAAAAGAAAACACAAACATAGAAACTGTTTGTCTTTACATTATAAATCATGTATCAAACAATCTCATTATCTACTGGTAGATTTACAATCTGATTTATGAAACCATTATAAACTTTACATAGTGAAGGTTTCTTTCCATCAAAATTCTTGTAAGATGAAAATTTTATTTTAACTGCACAAAAGATAGAGTTTTTGCATTACCTATACAACACTATTATTTTTAAAAGATAGGTGTGATAGACAAACTCTCAAAAAATTGATGCTAAATTACAGCTGAGTACTTTCTTATTTTAATTTCTTTTTATTTTTTCATTTAAAATTTTGTTTTTTCCCGAATTACAGATTATGCTTATTTTGAGTGTTTACAGAAAACGGACAGTACTTTAATCATTTAGAAGAGTTGGAAGTGTCCACATGGACATTTTAATGGGTTTCTGAGCATGTAAAAAACATAGGAAGAAATCACTTCTGGAACTACTTCATTTTGTCCTCTCTCTTCAAAGATGGACTAGTTCAAACTAGGCAACAAACTTCTAGGAAGCCACAGCTAAGTGAAATGTGTTAAATTCTCTAAAGATCTTTCCCTTGGGGTAGATTGGAGCAGCACAGAAGGTTTAGACTAAAAAGCCCCTGTGTTAAGAACTGGACAAACAGGAGCACAGGCACTTAGAGCATTCTCTTTAGGATCTATCTTTACTCTCCCATTTGCAGCTTTCCACAATACTCAGACCAAGTATTCCAAAAGTTGGCTATTGTCTATATTTGTGAATAAATTCTAAATTCGACTGCCACAGTGTCAGAGGCAACCTGCATAGTTACATACCAGTGATCAAGACTTAGTTTTACTAGAGCATTGTGTTCATGTCTGCTGGAAAGAGAAACAAAATTATGATGATATCTTGCCCATTTCCTGCCAGGTGAAGCTACACCCCAAAAAGTGCATTCTATTACTTAATATCATTTAATATATAAACTTTGAGTTTTAATGAGCAAAATGAGCAAAAAACCCAATAAATTTATTGTACATGAAAATGTCAGACAGTCTCAATATAACTTTCAAGAACTTTACACCCATCTTAAGAAATTAAGAGGTTAATTCAATATTAAATAAATGTTGACTCTTGCACACAACATTAAACAAAAATATAGATTCATGCATTAATCAAGACATTCAGTTATAATTATTAAATGCCATACTTCGATGAAACAGATTGCTCCTCAACATCCTTAATTTGGTCAGTGAAGATGACCCAGATTTCTCTTTTTCAAACCCTCCTTTTGAAATTGGAGTCACACAGAGTTCTGTAACAAAGAAAAGTAAATCTTTGGAAGTAAGCTTTAGAAAAAATTATATGAAATATAAAAATGCTAGTTGTACAACACAGCTTAACATATTTTTCCATCTTATAATAGGTTTATAAAATTATAAAATTTGTAATAGGTTTGATAAAATACAGCATTATTAATGTTTATGAATAGGAAGTGAGTTTGATACTATGTATGCTAAAGGATACAGAGCTATTTGCAAGTTGAAGAACAAACAGTGTTGCATACATCTGAAGAAATAAAAACTATTTCCCAAATGATGTTTTGCTGATTTTTCTATTAAAAAAAAAATAATTATAGCATCAAGCAATTTCTGTAACAGTTGAGTGACTGTCACAGAGATCTCTGTATTAAAGTACATGTGAAGTTGGCTGTTAAAAATGTAGTAACATCATGTAAGTCGAGAGTTTTACATTTGATTTTGTCATCAAACTTAACTGAATAAAAAATTAAAATATTATTCATAAAATTGATATTGATAATTAGTTACAGGCTAAGCTAAGAAATACTGAAAAATAATGTGAATATGTAAGGTCTATACTTTCCACAGAAGAGTAACTTACAGGAACTATGAAAAGTTTTTTATTTGTTTTGAGTATTTAGGGTTATTTCTTCGCAAATAACTTTAGATACCCAAATGTAGTAGCAATCTATCAGACTGAAGTTAAGGCTCCGACAGAAAATATATTTGCTTGGTCTTATGAACCAGGTCAAAAGTAAGGATGTTATTTTTCTTCTATTCACCTGTGAGATTTTTTTTTAAGCATTATACTTTCCTTTTAAAACTCTTTTCATGACAGACTGTTTTCTACAGTGCAGTACATGCATTGCTGATTTTTTCAAGTGTTGTGTCCCTTACAAAGTCAGAATGTTCATAAAATTAAGAAAGAAATATTGCATTTTATGGGATTGGGCTTTATGTATACCGAGATCAAGCAAATTGTTTTAAAACAAACTCAGGCTTCTATTAATAAGAGCAGTAATTACAGTAATGCACATCACTTACCAAAATTACCATCCAAATGAATAAAAAGTTCAAAAACACTAAATGCAATAGTTGTATGCGCAGGAAAAACAATGGCTTTGTCCCGTCCTTTGGAATTTTGATCTTCAATAATGTGAAACTGTGATTTAAAAAAGTATTAAAAGGAAAAGAGTTTCAAATTGAAATAATAATAAATAAATAGAATAGCTTAGCTATATATATATTGGAAATAATAATGTCAGCAGGAACTTTGGAAACTGAACATCAAATTTCACCATTAAAGAATTTCATGATAACAACTGTGCAGTTAACAAAGTTTGCTATACAGACAGTAATCTAACTTGCATCACNAATAATAAATAAATAGAATAGCTTAGCTATATATATATTGGAAATAATAATGTCAGCAGGAACTTTTGAAACTGGTGGTGAATCAAATTTCACCGTTAAAGAATTTCATGATAACAACAGACAGTAATCTAAGTTGCATCACGGTGATTGCGAATTATCTAAATGAGTCATAAATACTAGAAATGGACAAATGTGTATTATTCAAGCACACTGATAACGTTGTGTGCATGCCTGACAGTATTTCCCAATTCCATGCCTTTATCTTTCCAGTCACCTGATTTCCAATAAACCTTAGGTCTCTGATCACCTGAAATGAAGCCCCACGTTGTATCCCTTGCCTCTGACTACTCAGCCACAGTCCCTGTACAGAAGGATACGTACCCAGTTCAAAGCCAGTGCAAGACTAGGAGGACTTTTGGGAGCACATAACACAGGGAACAAGATGCTGACCATTTATTCATAAGAGACCACAGAGAGAATGAGTTACAGAGGATGGAGGTAATAATGAAATACAGGTTTATTGGAAGTTCAAAGTAAAAAAGTAATTTCCAGATTTTTACTGAGACTTCACTCAAAGCAAGCTACTTGTCCTTTCATGAATTTCCCAACCCTCATCCATAAAAGCAATAGTAATAAATAGCAAGTTCTAATTCAAATCACACCAGTGCAACATACTAATTTACTTTAAAATCTAACATATTTACTTTAAAATTTAATCTTTCAGAGATTGAATCAGTAAAAAATGCGATTAAATTCAACCACAAATATCGATGCAGACAAGCTAATTAGCTTTTTTTTTTTTTTTTTTTTTTTTTTTTTTTAAGAAAAATATAGGAAAAAATACAGGACTTTGAGAAACATATTTACCCTCATTGTTTCTCCACGCATTCCGGTATGGACAGTTAATGAGCACTGCCTTGTAGTTCTAATACTTTCCATGACCACGCACAAAGTTTCCATCTTGCTTTTTCTTGATTGATGGACTAGACAATGATCAAAATTTATTTTTCTAAAATCAAGAGGAAGGAGGAAATACAGATATTGGTAGCAATTTACAAATCAGTTAATATAATCAGTAACTTTAAATAAGTAAATGATCATAACTTCCATCTCTTATTTATGATACAACTGACTGAGGGTATCTCAGGAACCTTAAGATTGCTTTTTATTGGCTGGAAACAAAAGTGCCTAAATATTCAAAGAAAGAAAGGTAATAATTTATCAGTGTTAAAAAGGGTAAGTGGACATCCTAGAAAATTATACATCTATCCACCTAACACTTTTCTAAGAACAGCTAAGGAACTGTCAACAGACACTAATTAGTAGAGATTTTTAAAGAAGATATGTAATTCTTGTTAGCCAATAAGGGTTTATGAAAACCAGATCTTTTTTAATACAATTATGAGTCCTGTTAATAAAAACAGTAATTTTAATGCTGTATTTTGGGGTTCTATAAAGCATTTGACCATAAAATATTTTAGTTAAAAAACTAAAATATAACTACAGAAGCTGGCATATACTAAATGGAAAAAAAGCTAATTGATAGGTGTCGAAAAGCAACTGTAAGCAGCGAACGCTCATCCAACAAGTGCGCTTCCAGGGGATCCCTACAGGCACCGGCTTTTAATCTTACAATAGCAAATATTTTTATCAAGAAACAAGACACCTCCACACACATACACCTATTAATGATAATGTTTGGATATTACAAAGGAAAAGTAGGTATAAAACAAGACAGGGTTACAGATACTAAAGGACCTGCACTGCTTTTAAATAAGTAGAAACAAACAATATATATGTCTGAATATACCAAACGTAAAGCTACACACAATGAATAATTTACTGGATGCAGCACTGGAATTTACAGGGGCCAGGCATTATTAATCTTTGAAAAGATAAACAGAAGAATGACATCTTAAAATAGATGCCTTTTTTACTTAGGAGTTTGGCAATTGTGCCAACACTACAGGAACACTGAGTTCAGTTTCAGTGTCCACAGTTCAAAAAAGGTGGTTTAAAAACTGTATTGCATTTCGAGAAGAACCGTGGAACATTATGATAAAAAATGAAGCAGATTCAAAAAATCCTTAAGTAATAATTCGAGCAACATATGGTTCTCCAGTTGATCAGATGAAGGCAGAGTACTTATTCTATTTCTGAAAGCTGAAAATGGACAGTGTCATTTGAAGCAAATTTTGAATTTTCAGTAGTGTAGAATAATATACATAAGGGCTTTAATGATTTTTCTTTTCTAGATATTAAGATATTAATTATTTCTAGATACTAATATCTTCCCAAAGGATGCGCTGTAATTCAAGACTTAATCCAGAAGAAGTGCATAGCCTCTGCTATGCAGGAGGTCATGTGTCTAATCACAGCCATTTAACCTAAGACATTTTACACCTAAAAAACACTTTGAAAACTATTGTGACTGCTATTGACTGCCTAAAACTAATCAAAAACTAACTATCTCTGTGTCAATGGGATTTTATTCAGAGGTTCAACCTAACTGTGCAAAATTTAATTCCAGAACGAGAAAACAATGTATGTAATGTAACCTTGTACTTAGTTCTTTAAGCAGTGTTGGTACTTCAACTTCGTGCTTGGTCACTATGCCGAATGAAGCTTTAAAAGCAATAGAATCTGACCCGGCAATGTCAAAACCAACATCATTCATTATCTGATTTCCTCTTTTGCCGCTGAGTGAAACATCTGATTTGTCCTCATAGTTGAGCAACTGGTAGGATGAGACACCTGAATAAAAGAAGATAAACACCGGATTGAAGAGTTGAAATGCAATATTTTTATATATCATTCTTTGTTTGAAGACAATGATTACCTTATATTTTTAAACAATAGATTTAAAGAACAGAGTAACTTTTACTGTTCTTACAATGCTTAACCCTGAAATCATATTCTTCTAATGTAAAATTCACGTCAGCACGGTGCACTTTGTTACCAGTGCTGATAACATTAGTTTTGCCTTTTGCCTGACTTCTTACAATTAGAAAGACTTGCCATTCTTTCCAGATGGTCACGGTTCATACCTAATATTTCCAGACACTATGTCTGTTATAAAAATGTCTGTTATAAAAACGCCAAGGCAAACTTTTTATTTTACAATAAACAAATGCAAAATTTCCAGTATGTCAGAATTGGTCTATTATTTCCCTTCAAAATAAAGTTTGCCTTGGCACATTTTTATAATGCTTTCCTTTCATCTTTCAAAACTTTTCTGTTATGCTAAAAGAAAAAGGAAAAAAGGAACCTAATGGTTGCCAACTTAATATGAATAAACAGACAACATACAGGCATTATACATCTTAATATATTTGATAATCTGGGTTTTAAGTCATCCTTTTTGCTTCTTTGAAGGCTTTTTGATAAAATGACATTATAAAATCACCTAGTACAAATACTACTTATTTTTTAAAACAACAAGTTTTTCATAAGGCTGAAAAGAATGCTCGTATTTATTCCAAAAATGAAAGTTAAATTACAAAGGTCTTTCCCTTTAAAAAAGCACAGTGCATTCTGATCATGACATCTAAGCTTTTCAGAAAAGATTATTAAGCAGACTTTTAAACGAGATTTTGCATTGTTTTGCTCAAAAAAGTAGGTTAATGAACTTTTTTTACTCTAGTAGAATTAGTGGAATTCTCATGTTTTTCATCTGGCATTTGTCCTGCTGTCACCTGTACTGATTTCTGTCTTCCTGTACACCTACTGGCTTGTTTTAGTGGATTTTTTGATTATTTTTAATGAGCTATTTTTTAATTTTGGAAAATAAAACAATGAAAAGTTTCAAAAAGTGTAACACAAAGATACTAATTACGTGGACCTTTCAAAGAAAAATAGGGGAAATACAGGCAGGATAGTTCAATTTTGTAGCTCCTAATTCTGATGGGATCTCCTCAAAGCTCCTGGTAATACGCAGCAAAGATAATTTAAACACAAATAATCCTTGGTATATATGAGAAAGATTACAATCATGGAAAACCTTTCAAAATCCCGTTCCTGCAGCCAGAGAACTGCTGTCAGATGTTCGTGCCTGGGTAGAGCCCAGTTCAGTAGGCAACACAAGGCAGCACAAGCGCGAACTACTGCAGGACTGAGACCATTGGCTCGGTTGTGTCATCAATGTTCAAAACCAAACATACAGAGCAAGGTGAACATTAAAAGATACAAATTTTAAGCAACAATCAACATTAACATATTTATCAGAAATCTGCTGTACATTTTGAAAAAATACATAAGGTTTAACTGAAGTTGTTATGTACTACTACAGGAAATTTAGAGGTTTGTTAATATAATTGAGATATTGATTTTTTTTTCCCAGAAAGTCAAAAAGTTTCCAGAAACTTTTGTATTTTAATCAATATTTGACTTTTATTTTTGTCCTAAATATTTATTGCATGAATAAGAGATGATTTTTTTTTTTTACAAATGTGCTAAAGAACCATCATATTACCTATACAAGGTTCAGCTGTCTCTACTGTATTTACTGAAAAATGTGCATTTTTCAGCTTAAAAAAAAGATAGAAAACTTACCTGCAGAAATTTCTTTCTCCCCTTGAAGAATGTCTTTTAATGTGAATGGCGTTGAAGCAAATTTAGACTTATTTG
The DNA here is from genome assembly GCA_013389825.1 of Crypturellus undulatus. NCBI lineage: Eukaryota > Metazoa > Chordata > Aves > Tinamiformes > Tinamidae > Crypturellus > Crypturellus undulatus. The sequence continues at coordinate 92,993 of VWPW01011999.1, read as the reverse complement.
AAAGAAAACATTTTCTTTTCTTAATTACAAGACTCAGTGGTTGGTATTTATCAGCTTCACTGAGACTGGGCACAGGAACTAGTCTTCCTCCATCACCAACCTGTTTAACAAAGTTTTTGGTTGCAGCAGCAAACATATTATGGCATTAGTAATAATAATAATAAAAAGCTCTTTATCAAGTGTAACTTCCACACCTAAAACCCATGTTCACATTGTTTGCAATATTCTTTCAAAAAAGTTAATAAAGAAAAAAAACTGTCAAAATTGTTTTATAAAGCAAGTTATTTTTTCACTTGCACCTCAGCTATGCAGTGTCTAGAGTCTATTGCTCAAGATCTCGCTCAAAGCCCTTCAGTTCAGCTCTCTAATTCTGTGTAATGAATAATGAATTAACAGTGTAAACTGATAGGGGAAATGTTGTCCTTTCCTCAGCAGTCTAATGCTTCTGCTTGAAAACAAAAATCATAATCTTAGAAACAAAAGACTGTAAATCCTGCAGTCTTCAGTTTCTTGTTAGCATGTTATTTACTGTTTCTTGCGTCCTCGGTGCAGCAGATTCCAGGGTGTTTCGCCAGCAGCAAACAAGCGGCCCAGGAGACCTCCTCAGTTCCACATTGGTGAGAGCGGGTAGCTCTGCGCGAGGTGTTTCCTTTCAGCAGCAGTTGCATAAGACGCCTGCAGAACGGCTCAGGCTCTGTGTAAGTAGTGGACGTCTCCGAAACACCCGCGCCACAGCAGCAGATTCTTGACCGTTGGGGTCAGGGTGCAAAATCGGGATGGGTGGTTGCAAAATTTTATTGTTTCCTCAAGTGTAACCCCAGCGCCCTTGGTCCAAGGCATTCAGCTGCCTGTGATCCAGGGCCTACTTTTGACACAGACTGGTTGCACAGAATTGGCTCAGATTTTAAGGAATTTGATCTTCAGGAGGTAAAAGGGCAAAAAGATGAATGTGATGCTTAAGCTATTCACGATATCCCTTCCACAAGACGAAACGAAAGGCTGCCATGGCCTCCTGCTTGCTCTAGAGGGTGCTGGCTGCAGGTTTTGAGCAAAAATCATATGAAACACTACAACTCAACTGACTCGTATGCGTACTCATGGCACTAAGCAAAATTAGTAATAAAGAATAATAAATATGCATAAATATATATTTAGTTAAATTAACAGAACTTAGAAGTCATAAAGGGAAGGAAAAGCTAATTAAAAAAAAAACAGAATGTGTCATTCTGTCTTGATTTAGATTTGTCCTGTTTATTACTTATAATAATTACAATTGCTTACAATAATTATAATAATTGAATGCCCATTTCTAACAGGCATGAAGCTTACTGTTTATCCAGTATCCAGTGAACCAGGCAGAGGCCAGAAGTCTCAGTTTTAACTGACTGGATAAACTGATCTGACTCGGAAGGGCTACATCCACCTCATCAGGACCAAATTGTGCTGGTTAAATTGTTTGGTACCTCCTCCTATCTACCAAAAGAGGCTTTTATTTGCCTGATCTCCTTACTTAATTTTGAGTTATATTTATGTACTTTTACAAAAGAACAGGTGCAAGAATTTAACATTTTAAAAAATTGGCAAAATAAAATGCCATTGAAAAATTACTTGCAAAATTCCATCATTTCTCAGCAGGTGGCATGAATATTTCCTTAGGAAGAAGGGGTCTGAGCAACACAGATCTTGCTTTATTTCAGAAGGTAACAAAATGAACATGAATTATGGGACCATATATGGTCCTTATTACACGTGTGCAGTTTTATGTTAAATACCCATTTGTGAATAAATCTAAAAGGTACTTTCATTCAAAGACGATGGATCTTGGGTTTTAGTTAAAAATTAAGGAAGCTGTGACTAAGTATATCCTTAAACATAAGTGTTTGAGCTACTGGATGGAGCAGGGGAAAAGAGCCATTGAATAAATTTTGTCCCATCAGTTTACCTGGGCATGCGAGGCTGTATACAGTTCGACTGCTGCTCACAGCGTGTTACACTATTTAGAGACTATAGAGGGAAGAAACCACATTTAAAACAAGATGAAAGATCCTTAAAACAACATGAAAGCTTTCAGAAAAAAAAGACTTGCATGCTGGATTTTTTACCATATAATTCAAGTGCGGTGAAACTTCAAAAATCAAATTATAAATGCTATTTTAATTATGTAGTATACTGGAACAACTAAATCAGTTATGGTTAGATTTTTAATTTTGTGCAGACTCATTGCATTAAGGTCTCATGTACACATGCATACACTATAATGAATTATTTCCTATATAAAACCATTTTCTTCAGGTTTATAGCTCAAATAAACTTTATTGGAACCTCCTCCTGTTTTCTGTCACAGAGCTGACTGTGATAATACATATTCATAGGCCAAGCTGCAATGTACATTGAAGGCAGACCTCCTGCTAGGAAGCCTCTGTTACAACCTGACCGACGTTCAGCAATCCAAGCATTAAAAGCTGCACTTTCTAAGTATCACATGGATGAAAGGCCCCAAGATGTGGAGTTCCGCTTACTTCTCCAAGCCTTTTGGTGGCCTTTCGACTAGCAACAGCTGCCGACCTGATGAAAGGGTGATGTGCTGCACAGCTGGCTCCGTCCTAGCACTTCCCAGGCTTCCCACCGCAGCAGCACTAATGATGACAAGGAAACACAGAAGAGCTTAAGAAGCATGAATTCTGGTGATAGTTTTTAATATTATTGCACAGACTTACCTTTCAGTTTTCAGAGTTCTGATCCCAAAAAGGTCAGAGACTACTTGGACTGTGTTTCAAGTTTGTATCTTCTATTAACATGATATTAAATGACTAGATCTATTGCTGCTTGAAGTGTCTGAAATATCCCAGCTTCTGCTTTTCTGCAGTTGCCCTGGGTTTGTACGCAGTGTTTTGAAGGAGAGCTGGATGTGTCAGCTGCAGACTGTTTAGCAGTCAGAAATGCAGTAGTACTCCATGGAGAGGCTTGCAGAGCGAGTATGGTTGTTTTTAAGCTTATCAGCTATGAGGAGCTATTACATCTTTCAGCCAAAAGAAGCCGCCTGTCACTTGCTACATAAACCCTATCCGTACTCAACAATGCTACTTTCACCTGCTAATACTAGGTGAGTGAAAATAAATCTCCCGAAAACAAATATGTTCATATGATCCACAAATGCTATCACCCTGCTGGAGGATGCTACCCTAATGGCTAAACCCCTTTTACTATAATCTAAGTAGGATACTCGGACTGGGCTTACTTTTGGCATTGCTGATGGTTGTCCTGGAGTACTGGATAATAAACCTCAGTCTGACAAAACCTCTCGTATTTGGCTGTGTTAATGTATTACTTTCCTGAGTAGGAGACTGCAAGACTGACTCATAAAATACTTTCAAATCTTTAGATAGAGAATATTTATAAGTAGACAGACTTAAGTAGATGTTTCTAGGGCAATCAAGAATTCGGTATCTTCTTTCATAACCACACCTACTCTTGTTTACGGTGTTCTTTTTCAAGCTGTAAGAACATTTCCTCAACTAGTTCCCTAGATTTTTTTTCTCTTTCCACACATGTAGGCATAAGAAGATACTCGAGCAGTTTCCTGATAGTAAACATTTTAACAGACTACTTTTTATACTTAGTCACAAGATTTTTCTGAAAAATGATGTCGTACTGGGTTGGCTGATCGGCATTTAGGTTGAATCAGCTCCTGAGCTGGAATTACAGAATGGACATTTCCTGGCATTATATCACCTCAGTTAGTCTGACTGCTAAATGCCAGGCTCCCAAAAATAACCTAAAAAAATAACCTAAAAAGGAACTTAAAGGTCTACACCTCTACCTTTTAGCAGTTTCAAAGAATGTTACTTGAACATCCCCACCAGTACTTATGGTCCAAAAACTTCTAATTTTTGGAAATGTTTTCTCAACTGAATAGTTTTCTCAACTGACCTGTCAAGAAACCTGCTCAAGAAAACTAAGGAAGTACATTTGAGTAGTTGAAGATGGATGAAATATACCCAGACCCTCAACAATATGTAAAGCATATGGATACTTGACTTTTACTGTGAAATTTCTCCACATGAAGAGAGAAGTCAGACTTTGACTATATATGCAATCTTAATCAAAACTGAAATCACTATTTATGCCTGATTCATGTCTGTAACATGTGTCTCTGCACAGTTTGGCCACCCCTTTTGAAGTCTCTCTTAATAAAAAGCATAAATCAAAACACTTCATGGGACATAGGACTTAGCTTGTCTCTTCACTACCTAGCTTACTAGTTACACCTTCAACATAACTTTCAGAATTAAAAATACAAGATGCTTTTGCAGGACATCATTTTATAGATACTTACCTGTTTGAGTTAAAAAAAAAAAAAAAAAAAAAAAAGTTCAGAAAAAAACATAGTGTACTTCCTCACCTAGCCTATAGTATCTCATAAGTTTTGAATATTTCCATTTAGTTTCCTTTTTTAATCTTCATTTAGTAATGATTGCCTAATAGAAAAAAATACATTCCATATTCAAATTCACAAACTGCCAGTATCACACAGTTATGGTGCTATTTAACATTTAGAATATACTAAATATTTAATAAGCTAATAACGACTCGAAGAACCATGTGTCGTTATGTGTTGGATAGGCAAAAATCATGTGTATCATCACATCAGAACAGATTTTTGTACCAGCAGCGGAACTTGAAACAGCTTTCTGTGGGCAACTGTTTTAGCTGAGTCAGAACCAAATCTTGTCAACAGCTTCCTACACCGTCTCACCACAAGGCCTACATGTTTGTGGTTAAGAAGTATCATCTGTCTCTTGGTTAGATTAAATTTTAATATTTTTTATGCAAAAATAGATATCAAAAAGGGTATACTGCTGCCTCACAGGCCTCTCATCTGTTCCCAAAGGTGTTTGTGGGTTGGTTTTTTTCCCTCTAACCAATTAAGTATTGGCAAGTAATTGTTCAGAATTATGCACAGTAATTTTGCTGAATAAACTTGTCACTGAGAAAAGGTAGATTTTTCCTGCAAAGCATTCAGAGCCAAAGTATGGATCCCACTACATAAATGCGAGACCAGTTGTAAATTCCACTGAAGAACCGTTTAGCTGAGAGCAAGTTCTCTGCACACAACCTGGCACCCAGCAGCTGTTCAGATAAGCTCAACTGTGTACCCTACAGCATAAAAAAACCACATTGCCATTCATGAAAAAAGCAATTTCCAATCATTTGCTCTTGCTTTCACTCAGATTGCATTCCAGACTGTTTGAACACTTGTTCTTTATCATGCCAAGAAAAAACAACCCCCCTTAAATTCTCCTCCACGATATATTATTTGTTTCTATGCTTTAATTTTAAATAACAAGTCTTATGAGAGTATAATGAAAAAAATCGATATGCTCTTGCTTTTCTTAGAAATGCCAAAAGGGACAGAGTGCTGCTATTTCTTTTCTTCACTTTCACGCCTCCCGTTTTCTCCAAGTTTACTAGAGACCATCAGGAGCCCATTTTCCTTAAATCTCCTCACAAAACTTTAGAAACATTCTGCAAGCTCCCTTTAATCATAAGCAGCAAGCTGAAGGGAAAAAAGCAAAAGGCTCTTACCAGCTGCAGTACGCAGATAAAACTGAGAATTGCCAAAAATAAAATTATCTTCTCTGAGACCGTACTAGGGAGCTCCTGCCAGATTTAAAGGAATTGCACAGAGTCATGTGGGAAAAGTTTTACAAAAATAACCCTGCAAGGAAAAAGGCTAGAAAGGGAGAGGATGGTGATTCTAGAAGCAGCTGCTCTAGTGTTTTTGCTGCCACTATCAGCCACCTACATAAAATCAATCTGCACATTGACATTCTAAATTACGAGATCAATGGTGAATTCACTTAGCTAACTGTAAACGGTTCCTTTAGGAATCATATTTGGAAGTGATTGTGAAGGTTCTTATAGTAATAAAACAGAAGACATAATGACAGCAGTTTAAACAGTGTACATTGAGATTTATTAGAACAAGCACTAATAGCAGCAGTGTACAGAGTGATGGAGACAATGTACTGTATGCACTGAACAATAATAATTATACAATTGCACTTCTTCAGAGATCTATTAGAAAATGCTTTTCAGTAAACAGTTTCCCAAATCTAGCATTGTTTGGATTTGCCTCTGAGGAAAAAAATACAAAAAATATGCTTTTTTTTTTTTTTTTTTTGGTAAGGCATTAGCAACATTCATTGGCAGGCTAAACAAGTCATTTGTACATGCATTATCCAATTACATTGCAACAGGTAAAAGAGCATCATGTTTCCCCCCAAAAATAGAATTGTGTGTTTTTGGACACAATATCCAGGTAAATCTGGCTCAGCCTGAAGGAAACATGTGGCATCTTTTGCTACGTTTTAGAGCACAACATAAACTACAATAGAGCCAAGTTCACCTTCATTTCCTAACAGAAGCTGTAGGGCCTCCCTCATTTGGAGTTGGCATTAAGGGCACTGCATACACCACATACTTCACTGGAGTAAACTCTTAATTAAGCTAATTTTTCTTGTTTATTATTCCTCCCACTACTGCCTCCTCAAATCATGTGGCCAACAGATGCTCCTGTTGCCAAAGGGCCAGAATCAACATCCGCTATGGTAGGAGTTTGTTATTTATTGCAGCGGAGGTAGTCGGCATGAGGCCTCATCTGCCTTCGGCTTTACTACAAGGTGGTGAAAACCAACTCACAACAAGTTGGTTGAAAACCAACTTCCAGTGCAAAGACACGGAGTTCCCGTGCTGCAGCCATGCAGTGCGGCAGCTCACGCTGCCTCCTCACTGCTCCTTCCCGGCTAGCAAACACGCTCCATCTCTGAAGTAAAGCGAGAATTTGATATATCAAAAAAACCCAATTCTGTATGTGACAAAGCCTAGAGAGAGAGATGGGAGGCACTTTCTCGCATTCCTGTTTTTTGTGGGCTGAGATCAGGAGTAAGCTCACCGTTGGCCATCCCCTCAGAGCAAATTGGAAGGACAAGGTAGAGTCTCTTGCCCTCTTTGGCACAGCACTCCTCACTCTGGGCTAGCACCATCCTGTGGGAAAGGTGAGGAAAACAGGGAGGGGAATTGCCAATGGCACTAGTTACGCTTGCCAGAGTTAAGACAGGTCCTCATGAATTCGCTCGGTGATGACACCTCCCATTCTCTCTTGCACATGCCAGACATAATTGAACTTCACAGAGAAGTGAAGTTAACCTACTACTAAATACTAGAAGAGCAAAGTCCCAAATGCAAGGGTGTCAAAGGGAAGTCAAATGTGTTAGCTCTGCCCAGCATGCAGTGGAACCTGCTCTGCTTCACGCTTTTAACTTCCATGAGGCAGTGCTTTTAAGATGAAGCTGAAGTATCACTAGTTGAATACCTAGGCCTGACTGTTTGTATCAGGTCTAACACTGAAATTACAGTTTTGGCAGTAGATCACTCACATGGAAGCTCATTGAGTTCAGTGGTGACCCAGCCGGAGCTCAGCCTCATTCATACAGACGCTCATCTGTTTCAGGATGTAAGGATTAAAATGAAGTATTGTAAAGCCTGACATAACCATTGTTTTGACTTCTTAGGAATGTCAGTGTTGCCTTTTTATTTGAACATTAATATCTGTATCTTTTCCACTGCAATCAGTGAGACTGTTTGCAAAGTGTATGTTTAAGCACATATTGACGTCTGTGCAAGATCAGGCAGAGGAATAAGAAAAAAAATGATGACTTGTGCAGTGCATTGCTGTTAACTCTTGCATTTGAAATAAAAGCCTACTGTTTTTTTTATATTTCTAATATAAAATTTCTATATTGCAAATCTATCTATGTTATTTTTTAACTGTGGATGATTAATAATTGTAAGTCATAGAGGTGCTTTTACAGACATGATTATAGTCAGTACTTGGAATTACAGAATTAATAACGTGAAGAATCATCATCCTGAAAGGCCTCCCAGACTTGTCCAGCAATTTGCATGCATTTGCAGGCCCACAATCAAGATCTTTTCTTATGTTAAATTACTGAATATAGTATGAAGGATTACATTTACAGTTTTTAAAATTGCAATTCTTTGAATAGTTTATACAGTTTTCAAAACAAAGATTTGCAAATCAACTGCATTTTCTATTGAGTTACTTAGAAATTATGGCACTGACTTTTTTTTTTTTAAAGTATCCTTTTCTTCTTCTTATCCTTGTGAAAGTCCACAATGAAGTTCTGTGCACCAAATGAAGTGCTGCAAGTGAGGGTTAATTACTTTTTATTTTTTGTTGCAACACTCAGATAATTAAGCAATGATACATAAATATTTTTCTTTCTTTTCCTTAAGTAACAGTTTTCTACTGCTTTCAAACAATAGAAAGATTTTTGTCTGGTTCACCAAGGCTCATAGATCCTTTGTAGTTACAGTTTGTTATTTCCATCTATAATAATCACTGTCTACCTAGCATTTAAAAGCAGCACTGGTTCTACATGTCAGTCTTTCTTCTAGAAAGAAACCACATTAACTACCCTTAAAACTCATCTTTAAAACTGTGAGGTGAGTTTCTGTATATATTTCTAGATGGTATAACAGCAAAACCCATTGGAAAGATTCTGAGAACCTCATTTTACAAGAATGCTCTGCAAAAAGGTGTATTAGAAAGTGTACAGTTTGGGTACATTATGGGCAATCATCAGAGAATGCTCTTTTTGCCATTTATATTTTTACTTCCCGGCCTGCTAAAGGGCAAAATCAGGCAAGATCATCTACAATTAAACGCCTTTGAAACTAATGAAGCCCAGTAAGGCAACATAAATTGACTACTTATTTAAATCTTACTTTTACATGGCATTCTAAAAGACTTGTTTGGAATTTACACTTGACGTGTGCATGGGATCTAATCTCACCAAAAAGTGTGGCATTATTCCAAATACATGTTAAATGTGCAAAGAGAGATAATATGGAATGTCATGCTATTGAAATGTTCAGAAAACATAATCCGCCAAACACAGTCATATGGTGGGAAGTAGACACAGACTTTAAAAGCAATCTTGATACTGTTTAAAAAAACAAAAAGAAGATACCTTAAACTCCTAATATAGAACTATCATTATGATCTCTCTAGATGTCCCAATAGTTAAATTTTAAGATGTCTTTTTAAACGCCAAATAGAGCATCTTCCTCAGACAATCTAGCAGTAACACTTAGAGAGCAAGCAATTTGTTGTGCATTTTGGTGAACAAAAATATTTGTGACCTCAGATGATAGCAGCTTGATTTCTTGTTTGTTTTATAGTACACAGCATTGACACAAATCAGTATACAAAGAAGCAAAGAACTCATTCAGAAAACCCCTCTGGCAACACTTTTTGGTCCAAGGAGACAATTTAGTGAATGATCAACGGTCTGTCTTATTCTGAGAGATGGAGATTTAGTGAGAGCTGAGCATTTGCTAAAGAAAGGAACCATTCTTCATGTCTACAGAGCTCTAAACATTGTTTTATTTTTAAGCTCAATTCGGCATGCAATTATTTCTTAGTGAGGAATGCATGTTTAAAAATAATTAGTTTAAAAAAGGAGCAAGAATAGTGCTTCTGCTAATTAGAGTGAAAGCTGAAGTAAGCTAGAAGTTGCCATCTTTGAATTTATGCCTGCATACCGAAATACACACATCAGCATTTATTTCTCAGTTCAGTCAGGTCTTGTTTGAGACTCAGATAAAAACAAAATTTATTGCATAATTATTATAGTGATCTGAATATGCCATCCTGCATTTTCCACCAGTAACAGATACCAGTAACACTTATTTCAAGAACTAGATGGGGCCAATTCCTAAACTCCTATTGCAATGATGGTTTTCATCGTCTCGGCTTCAAGATGGGTTACTGATGCAGATTAAATATATGTATGTATAATTCATTACCGACAATGCAATCTCAAGGCATTTTTATAACATAATAAACAACTGTAAAGATAATGGCAGATCTCACCTGAATTTATCCAACAGAGTTTTTTTTAAAAAAAAGAGCTATTCAGAAATCTCCTTTATCTGGTAAGAACTGAGGATTAAACTAACATTAGCCTGGTTAATATTAATTTCATACTCCTGGCCCAAAGAAATTTATCAAAGGAAGAGAGAGAACATCCAACAGAGGATTAAAAGACAAGAAATCTATACTTAAGACTCCTGGTTCTGCCACTATCTATCCTCCAAGGACCTGACAAGGCAATCCAGGTTGTAGCAGTATGTGTGCAATGCTAAATAGCAATTCAGTTTGAAAGGGACACATTGTTCATGTGGCTAAACCGACTGGCCCATGAAATCAGTACCTTAAGGAAAAGGAATCATTCTAGCTGAATACTTTTCCCTGAAAGTGCTGCTCTTTTATACCACTTGCATCATTAGGATGCTCAGGGCATAAAAGATTCCATTACCCACTCCTGCCTTTCTGAAGAAATCTCCTCAGTTCTGTATGTCCAGAATATGCAAGACAGACTATATTACATGGTGGTGTTTATATTTTCCAATTTTATGGTTCTCTTATCTATAAAATAAGTAATTCTCTTTGCTAACACCACCAACATACCTTTGACCAAACTCTGTCTACAGTCATTTTTATTTATAAAAAGAAAAAAAGCTTCCTTTCATATTCAAAATTCACTCTGAGCAAATGTCATAATCCTCCATTTTTCCATGCAGTCATTGATCAGTGGAAAGTAAAAGGGTATTACATCCGTTTCAGGATGGATATGTTAACGGCTGCTCTAATCGATATCTCAATTAACAGAGATTAGAAATCCCTCCTTTTTAATAACTTTGTGACACTGAGAACTGCTGTATCTAGTTTCAAAGTTCTCCACTGCAGTCTCTCCCTCCTTTTCCCTTTCTGAGGTTTGTCATAGATCATTTCGGAGGGAAATAAACACTTTAAAAACAAGACGGCTTGTAATACAACAGAAGTTCAGAAAGGAGAAGATAGGTAAATAAAACACCTACTAATATACCGAAGTCACTTTTTAAACCTGCAAGATACCATATAAAAATCCTTTAAAGGAGTTTTTATGAAGATATTTTTCAATTTAGACAATGCAATTTGCACCAAAGATAATAAACATCAAAGCCGTTTTACATTCTCTAAAGAGTAAAGACCACATTACTTTTTGTATGTAGGCCCCTACAGCATATAATACAAAAAGAAAGTAAACTGCTTTAAATAAGCTGTTTCTTTCGAGTGTACTCAGATTTGTGAAATCCTTGTGGATTCCCTATTCTGAGGGAGCCCAGGGAGACAGACATCTCTATTAGCACCCACAGTCTGGATCCTTCTGCTAAAAGCAAAAGTGAAAACCTCAACCCTCTGCCGGCCACCACTCTCTTCATGACACTTTCATCTTCTGAGTGATACAAGTATAACAGAAATAAGCAGGTATAGTAAAGTAGAAAATTAAGCTACTAAGATGCAGTTAGTTTTGCTAATGGTTCTTACACATTTTTGTCAATATTTCTATTTTTGCTTACGTAGGTCAAATTCTCCTTAACACATCCAGTCATTTTAGTATATGAATACACATACCTTTTTTCTTTCAAGAGCCTTAATAATTTCAGATAGATTTAATTTAAACATTCTCCTTTGGCTTTCATTATGCATCTCCAGTGTTAGTAATACCTAAAATAGAATTAATTCCTCAGATTACTACACCACAGACAACTGCACTTCAACAGCTAATGTTGACCTCAACACTAGGCAGAACTCCAAAATTCTTTAAGACAAGGAGACAATACCAACCTTCCCTAACATAAAACATTTTTGATGGCAGAAAACAAATTTTGCAAAACTGAGACACCAACAGCAGGTTCAGCTTCCTCGAGCACTGCGTGAGCACACAGCAAATTCCAGAGCATTTCTAAAAATTCAAGTCTGGTGAGATATCCTAAGTTCAAGCCTGCTATACCACAAAATGAGAGAAATCAGAGAAAACGAAAAATTATCTGTAAGATGAAGAGAGTACTATGTTGGGAGTTTACTTCTAAAGCCAAATGGAAACATGTTCACTACTTATACCTGTTTAAAATTAATGGCTAGATGATTTTTTAATCACAGCGAGACTGTATGAAAACAAATTCATTCAGTTGGCATCTTTCAGTGAGATAACAAGTTCTAATATTCAGAAAAATCTACCATCTTGTTAACAGTGCTTAAAAATAGGAATGAAGGTCTTTAAGCCTCTATTAAAAACATTACCTTTGATGATAATAGCTAGTATTATCCTACCACGTCCTCAGTATCAGATCAGGGAACAAACTAAGGTATCTTTGTAAAATATTAATTGAAAGTACCATTTGCCATTGTGGATAAAGCGTAACATTTCCATATTTCATATGGAAATGAATTTTGAAGGGAAAAGAAATGGCATTTGAAAGCACAGGATACCTTTTTGAAGTCCAAGTTGGAAATTTTAATACTTGGTGATTTTTTTAAATGTCAGATGATTTGCAGTCATTCTGCTCACTTACCAAACCTAGAAAAATAAAAACTATATAGCAGAGAGGTATTTTACACCTTTCAGAAAAAAAAAAAAAAAAAAAAAACTGCCTGTGCAAATGGTGTGAGACAGGCTGAAAACTGCCCGAGTCCCATGTTGGATGGGCAGGATGGCTGCGCTGGCCCCAGGACTGAGGTCGGATCCAGGCTCTGCATCACCAGCTACCTGCGAAGAGACACAGAGAGCAGCCCCCACCTTCACAGGTAACCTTAAATTAGGAGGATTGGGCAAGATGCCAAACAGCAGAGCTCTGACCAGGAGGATCTCCCTAAACATGAGCGCTGGGCCAGAAGACACTTGGATTCAGTGAAGAGAAACGCACCCAACACCGTGCGGGTGCTCTTTCCGAGCTGCTCAAAACATGTGGTTTGGATAGAAGCCCCCAGACCTGTCCTGCCTTAACCCATTCTCTTTAGAAAATATGTCCTTATATCCCCCAAAGGGTCAGGAAAATAAAAACAAAGTTATGCACAGAATCCAAAGATTTCTGTACTGTAAGAAAATGCTTCATTTTCTTCACACATTTAGAACTGTGACCAAAAAAAAGAAAAAGCAATTTGTGATGGCTTGATTTGTATTTGCTCTAGCTATTAATTCACTAATTTAGCATTCAGTAATTTTCAAGAGTGTTAAACTCAGAAAGATTTACTGTATCATAGATTTTTAAAATTCTATTCTAATGCTATTTTTCTTTCAATGAGTATCGGATAAACAGTTGTAAAAATAATTCAGTCGGGGACAGTATCTTTAGGCTCACCAATTTTCAATCTGTATTGCAAAGAATGGCATTCACAAAACACTAACAGAACACTGTAAAACTCAATGCCTTATCTTTGTATTTAAATTAAGATCCAACTTTCAAAAAAAAATGTGGACATGCAGATTCTGCCTCTCAAATATACTCTCAGTCATGCCCATATAATACTTCTCAATGGCACAGTGAACTCATACACAAGGACTGGAACGTGAGGGGTGCATATGTTTAATAATGATATATTTAAGAAAAGTGAAAGAATAATTAATTGTCATTTTGCACACAATGTGCAGATTAGATCCACAGTCTAATGCCATTAAAGCAAGTAGAGTGACGTTAACCTACTAAAACAAAATTTGTTCCAGATAAAATCTTGAATTATTAAAAAAAGATCTCATTCTCTTTTCTAGCTGAATCAAATTTGAATTATTTTCAGTACTTAATTATAAGAAAATGAAAATATATCATCTAGAACAAATCTTCTTAGTCTGAATAAAGTTTTTATATCAAGTGTTCATAATCAATATTTAGTATTCAAAATTCTCATAAATTCTACACAATTCTAGGGGGGGTAGAAGGGCTTTCACATTTTTCCTTATAACTGGGAAGAAAAGTGGAACTCATTAGTAGCTAGTTGCTCTCCTGTACAAGCAAGAGGGAGAACTAAATCCACACAAACCAACCACAGCAATCCCAGCTCTGGAAGGACTCGGCTCTGCAGAGGGCACAGGCCTGTGGGGAGCCCTGGGGAACTCCCCCGAGAACGGCTCTCCCGGCAGGATCAAGCACTCTGCTGAATTTTTATTTTATTTAGCTTGAGTTCTAAAATATTTCTTAAATAGAGTAATTTATGTGCACTATGTATGTTATGTATGTGAAAGACTGCATATATGCATGAAATCTAGTCTGTCATCAGTACCTGAATGTATAATCTATGCATAAATGGACAACTTGATCAAACCACATGAAATGCATTCTTTCCCTAATAAAACTACTTTTTCTTTCTTTTAGTAAAACCTGCCCTCCTACTGCTAAGTGCTTCAGACATTATCAGACAGAAAGTGCCAGGCAGAAAGTGCCTCCTCCCTTATCACTGAGGCATAGCAATATATAAGAGACTTGGTTCAGAATCAAAAAATATAGATCAATTTATGAAAAAACAATAAAATATAATTTTGCATAAAAGCTATTTTGGCAACACAAGAAGAAGTTGTTAACTACAAAGCACTGGAGTCTCTGTCCTACTGTCACATATAAATTTAGACAAGAAAAGTGGATGAGGAGAAAACGAAGCCAGTAAAGTATATGGTCTGTATGGCAGAAAATATTAGCTGTGTTCACAGTACTACCCAGGTTCTGGGGAGAAGCTGGAGACTTTCCTATGAAATGTTTCTGTGCTTTTAACACTGTTGCAAAGCTTCAAGGAATTCTAATTGCATAAACAGGGGGAAATGAGATATGCCATGAGGCTGCGTCAGATCAGCGTATAAATGATCATCACATCTCAGCCTCATTCACTTAGAATATGAACTTTGTGACACGCAATTCAAATGCATTTATCCAAATTGTCTCAAATTCAACCAGTTAGCAATGTCTTTTCAGTCTGATTATACAGTCAGCTTCCCAAAGCTAAAGCATGTACATTAAATCACCTTCCCTTTAAATACAGTTAGATGCTTGGCTGTCTTTTGATTTTTATTTAATAAATGTTTTCCAACATTTATTTCATAAAATCCTACCATTTTAAAAATCTGCCCTCCAAGCAAGCCTAAGGATACACATTTTTAAATGACTTACTAAACTTCTTCATATTTTAAGGCATGAACAATGGCATGTGAATGGGAACAGCTTCCAGAAAAGCGCATCTTAAGTCTTTTTGACAAAGGTCAGTCCAAGCACATCATGCCAAAGGACTAACCTGAAGCCAGAAATGACAGTGTTGCAACCCAAGAGTTTTTAACAAAAACAGTTGAAACAAAATGGTTTTTTTTCCGTTTTTTCTTCTCTCTTTTTTTTTTTTTTTCCTAATTTAAATCACGTTACTCTTAATGTCTGTTTAAAGCACCGGTTGCAGTTTTGTGTTTACCACCTCTTCCAAGTGACTTTGGATAATTCTTCTGCTTCTTTTGTTCTGAATTTCCCAAGTAAGAAACTTTAAAAGGTTTTTATTTGTTTCTTTTTCTTTCCTTTCTTTCTTTTCTTTTTTCTTTTTTTTTTTTAATGGCTGCTGCAAAATTAAAAAGATCCAGAAGTGGTGAGGGGCCTGGTCTAATGCACTTTCAGAAGTCCTTTATAAAGATGAATATAAATGCAAATGATAGGTTTTCCGTAGACCCACAAACCACGCTTAGCTATAAGAAACATATTGTGCATAGTTATTTTTTTCTTCAGAGAGTGATATGTTTACTAGATCTACATTCTCAGTTTACCAGAGTATGGGAATTTCTACTTTACTAAAGCCAGGATCCTTTCGCAGTTCCCAGTAAGTATCATTGGTAACCCAGGCTTCTCTTTGATTAGCATCCAGAACTTTCCTGCAGGAAAAATAAACAAGCAAGCAAAAAGCAAAAGAAGAAACATACACAAACACACCACACACACAGGAGGAAAAAAAAAAAAAGAGAGAGAGAGAGAGCATGTGAGTGAGAAAGTTCAGTCCTTAAATCACTGCACTTTTACAGTACGAAATCAAAGTCCTTCCCTCTGGTCTAAGCCCCAAACCAAATCTGATTTCATACTTTAAAAAAACACAAGAACAGTCAGGGGGTTAAAAATAAAAATCAATCTCTGCTTTTGTCAAAAGTGAAAGATCTAGAAATTAGCCAAGTTTGCAAACCTATCGTCCGTTGTGTATAAGCAGGTCTTACAGGCACATGAAGCCCTTTTGGCCTTAACACATTGTTGTTTTGTTTAGGGGATCACCCAAAAGACCTGCTTCACAGAACATAAGCCTTTTACCAGCTACACTGTTTGTTGTCTTTGCACTTGGCTTATCTTCCACCAAAAAACTCCATCAAGCACTTCAAATGTTTTCTCTTTTCACTACTGCTTCCCCACACTAAACATCAGGCTACCAATTATCACATCTATGATGCAGGCACTATATATATATATATATATATGTGTGTGTGTGTGTATATATACATATATATATATATATATTTTTATGTATATATACACACACACACAAATATATGTATATAAAAAAATGCCATTTTCCAGGCCTTCATGCCTGAAAAGACTATGCTGATGGTAATTTATGTAACACCTGGTGCAGGTGCTCAGTAAAACAGAATTAGAGATTTATTACTGAAATGAATAGACTCACTTAAAAAATTTGGGTACATATTCAATGCTGTTTTCTTCCATGTATCGTCTCCGACTTCTCTGGAGCTCCTCTATTCTTTGTTTCTCTGTTGCTGCTGCTTCCACATTTCCTTCTTCCAGAAGCCTATATGAACAACAGTATGTGCAACAGTGATCATGTAGTGCCTAGAACAAATGATTTTCTAGCACCAGTCACCACAAAAGACAAACAAATGCCACCCATGCCTGTTGTTAATACTGTATCTACTTTAAGATCTAGTCCAACCTTTCAAAATAAGAAATCACTTGCAAGAATAACCAACCTTTGCCTCTCCAGTTACACATAGCTGACCGAGTCTAGAGCAAACACTTCCTTTAGATACTTCAGCACGTCACCAATAGTGTTAGGAATGAGTATAAGAAGAGAATTAAGGGTGCTTCCTTTCAGAGCATCTTTCTCATGAGAAATTCTCTCAGCTAAAAGATTTCCTATTCTATACGTAGCTATACTACAGCAACAGAAGGCTTTTTATGTTCCTTTTCCTCAATTTGAAAACATAAAAAAACCCAGAAATTTGACTACAATACAGAATACCTTCTCTTCCAGTAGCATCTTCTGATGTAAAGCTTAGTTCAGACTGAAAACTTCAAAAAAATTCAATACTCAGCAAATCAAGCCTTAAAACCAGCAGATATTAGAAGTATAAATGAGCATTCTTGCCTTTGATCTGGCCTGAATCGTGCATCTGTTGTAGGAAGAAGATCTTTCAGTGCAGGATCTAATTCATTGAGCTCAATAGCAAACCTCGTGAAACCATAATAACGTTCATAATTGGTTGGCATGGAGCCTGTATGAATATATATGAGAAAGGAAAATGTTTTTTATACTGTTGCTCTAATTATGCAACAAAGTCTCATATACTAAATTATAAAAGCAAAACAAATTAATATATTTTATTCTTCTCAAATACAATTAAAAGGCACCAAAAAGCTATTCTCTAGGTAAAACAACTTTCGCTAAATATTAATCTCAACTGCTTTTCTGCAGAGGTGGTAATTACCTGTTAATAGCTTTAAAACTTGTATGATCTTCCTACCTTTTAAAACAAAAATTACTGTTTTCAAGATTTTTGAGTTAAACCTACTTTCTTCTTCTCAAAAAAGTGCACTTACAAAGCATCTGTATAAAAGTTAACCTTAGCTGATCCTTAATGCTAATTTTGGAACATAAGTTCGCTCACAGCCTGAGTCAGCACTGTCCTGAACTTTTAGCCCCAGTTTCAATCCGAGCAGAGAGGGTGCAAAATGTCATCAGCAAAGGCAGTTCCTGGATCATCACTGTGCAGGAAGGCAAGACACTGCGGATAGATATCGACAGTAATGCAAACCTAAAGTGTCTAAGTTAGCAACAGGAAGCTGCCTTCAGCTCCTGAAGTCACCCCAGGTGCAGCAATTCTGAAGACAAATTCATTAGGTTAATAAAGTATTAACACAACAAATGTCATCAACTAGCACCAGTTTTCTCTTGAATACAACTGAGCTACACCCTCTGAAAAGAAAGTCAGGCCTGGACATCTGACTATTTTCTTAATCTTTTTGGTTTTTTTAACAGTATTCCCAGGTCCCCAGTACCTTTAAGCAGGAGTCAGACAGATGCAGAAGACTATGCCCTGTAGGAATATTTCCATTTATCCTAATTATAAACTCAGGTAAACTCTTGTTTACTTTTCTAGTCACATACTTCCTGAATAGTCTTTTGTACATTTAAAATGATAGGTAATACAGCTTTACATAGTTAGCAGTTACACCAAGGTGGTTGCCTTAGTTCAGCATTTAATACATGCTTCTTACCTGGCCTCCATATACATTTGGCTGAAGGTGCAACCCCACAATAAAGGCCTTCATGCCACTTTCCAAAAAGGCGATGTACCACCTTTCCTTCTTGATCCATCACAACACCCTGAACCTCATTTACATTTGAATTCCAGTAGTTTACCTGCAAATTTAACCAAGCGAAGAATTACTAGTTCATTCCTTCACACTGTGCATTATACTACCCCCTGTGCCATATACACATTGCACATATCTTCGCTGTGTGACTGAAGCTCCCAAGTTTTGTATCAGAATGACTCACCTGGAATCAAGAATATTATAAATCCAAATTTAAATGACCCAAATATTAATTGCTTTAGCATATGAGAGAAACGCTGAGTGATTTGAAATGTAGTTTTGATAGAAAGGAATTTAAACCCAATTAATTACATATACATATGGAAACCATATTGTTGCTTCACTCAAAGTCCACACAGCTCAGCAGTAAGAACATCACTTTGAAAGTTGTAGAACAAGAGCCAGATAAATATTTGCTTCTCGTATAAAAAAACACTGACTAAACCTGTACATGTAAAGGATTTTTTTTTACAGTCCTGCACAGTGAAGGCTTTCAGCCAGTATTACTTGGTATTTGTTTTCTGTTTCTCTTCCCCATTGCACTTCTCTTAGACACATCTGTTTCTTACACCTTCCCCTACTGAAACGGCTGCCCATTTTCAGAACATCCACCAGACCACGGCTTTCAGATATGCAACAATGCACCACTGCTAATACAACTATGCCATCAGTATGTTTTGTTGTAAATGAATAAAAAGTTATTTTTAGTAAAATAATCAATATTAACAGAGCTATACAATGATCTTTTTTTTATATATAGTGCTTGTCTGCATACTAAAATAATGAAGAAAAGCAGGATTATTTAGTCTAAAATGATTTAAGAAACAGGCCTATAGTCTAATTAAGACTGAAATAATATACACAGCTGTCCATACAGGAACTTCAAAGAAGAAATTTTGATATTTCATTTTTAACCTAAAAACAAAAAAACTCATGAAGCTATGCAGAAATACAATGCATGAGATCAAATAGACTGGTTCAATGGAATAGACACACTTCTTCTGACAGCACTCTCAACTGATGGTTTTCATATGGATTGGTTGTTTGTCAAAACAGGGTTAATAAGACAAAAAAGGGAATATGAACTTCAGGAATATTGAAGAAACAGTTAAAGTAAAATTATGCAGTTTTTAATAAGTATTATAGTAGATAAGTTACCTTGACAAACGTGAGTTTACAAATACAAACACTGCTTTTTGTGTTTCTGATAGTTATTTCTCCATAATGCTCTATCCACCTCCTTCCGCTAAGGATATTATGTATGCAGGTAGTGACTTTGTTCCAGACGTAGTAATCTCCATACCTAAGAACAGATCAGCAAGTAATTGGCAATTTAAACTAATCATCATTAACAAAAAGGTAAAACATAGCTCCTTTAGCATACATACAAGACCATATTCCTGAAAATTTTTGGAACAAAAACATATCTAATTAAAAGCATAGTTTCTGGGTGCATCACTAATGCTCTATGGAGGAGCTCACTCCATTGCAGAGAGCGAAGGAATGCTGTGACTATGAGCCAAAGAAGCAACATGGAGAAGCATGGAAGCCCTGTGTTGAATATTCTTTGTCCAAAGGGCCTGAACTGCTTTGGCCACAATTTCAGTCAGACTAGACAGAGACCTAAAGATCTGTGTGTCTTAAAATCACAGGCTGGATTTAGGCTACAGATAGATAATGCAAGCAGAAAAAAAATACATATGGAAAGGACAGAACAAAAGGCGGGTAGGAAGCAGGAGCTCACTGGGACACCATCCTTTTCTCTAACCATGACCAGAGAGAGCGCATCACTACTGTAAAGCAAGGGTGATAAGAGCTGTAGATCTGCAGAGCTGTGGAGCAAACACAGAGACAGAAGGCGAGCTGCTCCTGAGTGCACTTCCCTGGGTTTCATAAGATGCATGAAGAGGTTAGGTCCCTGAGTATGCTCTACGTTAAGTTTCCAGACAGCCTGTACATTTGCCTCCAAACCCAAATAGATCCTCTCACTTCCAGCATTGCCTTGGTAACCCCGGCCGCACGATCAGCAGAGAATTAAGCCAGCACTAACAGTCTCACCAGCTCTTTATGTGATCACTGTATACACGTCACTCAATCCATTAACAAGGTAAGGCTACAGATGAAAAATTAACCAAAAAAGACAGTAGCTTACTTTGGGAGAGTTGCATTCAATGTTCCAACTGGCAGAATTTCCATTGATTTCCCCCAGAATTTGTTTTTCCATCTGATATCTGAATATATTAGTGGAAAAAATTACCAAGTTGAAAAGACCAGAATCTCTCACTTGCAATGAACTTCAGCATACCAGATGATCTAGGATAGACTATCCAGCTTAGAACAGGACAATATAAGCATGCCATGAAAATAAAAACATATATAATGAAAATTGGCATTAGGTCAGAAAAAGTAAATAATATGTAATAGCACATTATATTAAATAAATATTTTTCAATTTTCTTACAGAAGTTGCCCCATGCTACATTATTATCCAACCTTGCATGAAAAAATTCAGTATAATTTAAATACGTATGCCAGTAGAGTCAAGAAACAGTTTCTTGTTGAATTGTACAATAAAAAAATAAAAAAAATGAAACACCTCAAACTGCTTCTAACTCATAAGAATGAAGATATATAGTGAAATAATTGAACACAGCATCTTGCAATATGCAAATAAATAATAAATACACTAAAATTGTACAAGTTTCAAATACAAAGCTAAATCTGTAAGAAGATGCAAGACTTTTTACTTGCTAATTAAATAGTTTTTCTAGTTTTGAATTAAAAAGGTATACCTTGCCAAAATACAAAGTTCTTCGATTCACAGTGACAGGCAGAAATGGGAGGATGGTGGCTAACCTAGAAAAAAGTTGGGAAGAGTTAAAAGCAATTAGTTTTCATTTCTAAGACATTGCAACTGTTAATGCAAGTTAAAAATAGCCCATGTAATTTATTAGTCTATGTTACTGGGAAAATTAATGCAACTTAAGTTTCTTTTTTTACACTATGTACTTGAAATGACTTTACTACTGAAATGATTGCTATAAAAACATAGTCTTCTAATATTTAACGAGACTCGCTCAGGCTAACAGCTTTGCTTTATTATTAAGAAAACAGCATTTAACTGCAAAGGAAAATTAAGGCTATTCTATTGAACCAAAGGAACCAAAATCTAAATTGATGTATCTGTCTAGAAACAGGCTTTACCTGCTCTGAGAAAAATCGAAATCCTTTGTCTTCTCTAATACATTCATAAGTTTCACCAAGCACTGGGTTAAATGGCTTGCTTCCTGCTCTGAAGTATGTAGAGGCATATCCTGATGCCGCAAAAGCGGCTATGAGAACCTGTAAAAACAGAGATGAGAATGTAATATGAAGTTGGAGATTCTGGCATATATGCAAGAATATTATAGGCTACCAAAAAATTCACAGTGAAATTTGCAGTTTTGAAGCATGCCTCAGAGTGAAACCATATATCCTAAACCAAAAACAGTACAAGTTGTATTTCTTCTGTTGATGCCATTTGTTCCTCACGGCTTCTGTCAATCTCTTCTAATATTTTTCTAAAATGACAGTCTTAGAAGATGAGGCTGTTCTGTTTTGATCAGGATTTTCATAAACGACCTAATACAAAGTCTTCTATCTCTAGTAAGAATCACTGCTACTTGCAAAAAACTACTATATGACAATTTTTAATGACAAGATTATATACTATTTTCCTCTAAGATCTCAGTTTTATTCAGTGTTGAACATAAAGAGTTCTCACTTAGCACATTCTTAGTGCAAAGCTGCATCAGGATCATCTGTGTGTGGTCCATCAGGCACCTTTTATCTAGATACAAAGCCCAAGTTTAGCAATCTCTGAACCAGGTCCAGGTGGGAGTAATAAAATGAGTGATATGCCACTTTTCAGATTGCAGCTTCAGCTAGAAGACGCCAGAATAATCAGAAGCTGTTGGAAAAAAAGAAGCACCCACTACTTACGGATACTTACTTCAGATGATAGTAAAGTCCTGATTTTTCAGAGAACAGAGCAGAAGTGAGTAAAATATGCAAAGCACAGCCACCACTGGTGTTTTGGGGACCCAGCATGTCTACCAGTTACTCCCTTGTGCTTCAGTTTAGGCATACAGTCTTTGCTTTTAAACTGTCCATTACAAGTTTTTCTTGTATCACCTGCCTAGAGCTTTTGTTTGTTTTTTTTTTGTTGTTGTTGTTGTTTGTGTTGTTTTTTAAGGAGATCTCTGTAGCAGACACAGGGCGAGAGTCCAGGTTTTTAAGGATGTTCTCAGTTGCACCATGGCTTTTCCTTACCTACCTATTCAGTTCTAGACAGCGTGATTTGTCTTCACATTAATGATTGCTGCTCTTGTTTTGAGGTAAAGAAAAGCCCCTTGGCTCTGCTCAGAACAAACCTAACAACTGAAACCACACACAGCCCTTATCCAACCCAGCAGGAGGTCTGTTGCTTGTGAGCAGCAGAGTGAGAGATGATCCCTGCACAGACCTCCATGCAACAGCTCCTCTTTAATACATATACGTAAGAAGTGCTCAGCTTTACTTATTACCATGCGTTCATAGGGATCATCGGTTTCAGCAGCCTTGTCCAAGAGTTCGCTGTATTCCAGCTCTTCACAGAGATGTTGCAAAGTATTCAGAGGTTCATTTAGCTCCACTGGCATGGACACTTTGGAAAGATCTTTGCCAATGTTATTTCTCAAAATATTCCACAGATTGATGTTACTAGTGTCAGGACTGGGAGCTGGGAGACATGTTCGTCGCCCATTCCTGAATGCACCTCCTGTCAGCTCACCATTAAGTACTGGGAAGGGAAAAAATATTATTGTAAAAAGGCACCAAAAAGAGGGAAAGGGAGAAGGAAACAGACTTATTCATGGAAGCAAATCCACCACCAGAACAAGCAGCCCAATTTCACTGATTTCATCTTAGTTGTTTTGTGCAGACATGCAATAAACCTGCTACATGAACAAAACCAACATAATTTCCCAAAGTTTAAAACATAGCAGTATACTTTGCCGAGAAATGTTGTCTGCAACACTGGTGTTGTCCTCAGATATATTATCACTCACATCACTGATGTAAGATTCATCATCGGAAGCCTAAAACATAAAAAAAAATACATTAATAATCCAAATATACACAAAATGCTCTGACAGAAATAATTACTTAGAAAATAAATATCCCAAGAAATAATTGCTAGCCTATTACATCTTTTAACTAAATCAACTGGATGTTTCAATCAGCCCATACTGCAAACACTAACAGCATGAAGAGAAATGCTATGCTCTCTATGTATTTCTGAATTCCTTTAGCAAGAGGCCAAAACAGAGATTAAATTCATACAGAGAGTGTCCTCAAAGGAGGTCAGGGATCAACAGAGAAAACAACAGTGTAACACACTGGAGATGGAAGGTGGAAAACAATGGCCAACAGACTTGAGCTCTTTATATATTCATACATACATACATACATATATATATATACACATATATATATATATATATATATGAATAGCTCTTCATATATATTATGGAGCGAAACATTAAAATGCAACCATTTCAGCAAATCTGAGTTGTTCTGATAATCCAGGGGAATGATATGAGCAAGTTAAGAGCAAGTTCTGTATTTAGAAGATGAAAGATATTCTTAAATGATCCATGTCAAGGAGAATGTCCAAAAGAATTGCTGATATCTACAAATACTGTTTTGATCAGATTACTCAGCTTTACTAAAGGATCTGCTTAAATGTTCTCCCTTTGTAGTAACAAAACTCCTAAATATTTTTCTTCCTTGTTTCTGTAAGATTACTTTTAAATGTTTCTATTTTTTCCTACAATACAGGGATTTTAAAGGTGTCAGAGCACTGATAAAGAATCCTAAGGGGAAAAAAAGAAATAAAAAGATTTTAAAGCCACACTAGTTCGGTGGTCTAACACAAGATTGTGATTTCTCTAAAAGCAAATAATAATGTGCCAACATACTGTCTCTTTGACAAGGAGAGATCACGTGCCAAAGTACTATGGTGAAACTCAGAATTCTTCATAATTCTTCCTGTTACTGATTCTGTCAGATTATTCAAGTACGAGTCTGCATGGTATAATTAAAATGTAAACTTTATATAGTCACCCACAAATGGTATAGGCCTTACAGCAAACACTCTGAAGGTAAAAATTGTATTGTATTTTGAAATCACCATTTCTGAAACGTAATTTTGTTTGGGAAAAAAAGAAGCAAAAAATAGAAATTAAAAATATGGGTCCTTGATAATCTAGCAGGACTTAGATATCACTTAAGTGTGCTGTGCCTCTTCTCAGTATTGCTTCTTTCTCTGTACTGTAGAAGTCAAAGGCTACTCTGATCTAAAGCTATGATTGAGGCTGAAATTTAAGTCGAGACTGTTTCAAGTAGACACTCTGAGGTCTTATATGTTGCCAATAGGAAACAGCACTCTTCATTTAATATAAATGAATTCAAAGCTGCATTTGATTTCCATTTCAAAGCAGCAGTTACGGAAACCACTACTTGGGGGAGCTCGCTTTCCAAATTGCTCTACAATCGCCAGAAGCCAGCTGAATCAGCAACTTGCAAGAGGAAACTGGATCTTTGGAAAAAAAATCCTACCATTTGTTGCTGAACAATTCACACTGGACAGAGCCAATTTAAAAATAGGATGTTGCTCCCTCATGCCAAACCACTGCTTGTTTTTATTTTGTGAGGGTAAGAAAACGAGGCTGGAGAAACTGCAAAGCTATAAAATCTTGGCAGAGCTTTATTAGCCAGCAAAATAGATAGATTAATGTGCCTAACAAAGGTAGATGCAAACTATAATAGGGCATGTTCTGGAGACAATAATCAGGTTATTTGGAAAGGTAAGTATATTCCAGGACAGCCAAAGCAGGCACTGTCACAGCCTACCTCGTTCTCGGATGAGCTGGCAGACAGCAGCACTTCCTGCGCATCAAAGAACTCCGAAACGGATTCGGACATCGAGAGCCGGCTCTCGTTAGAAACTTGCTGGGACAGCGAACTGACATGAATTTGCTCACCTGTCTGCAAATAAAGCACAGAAAAAAAAAAAATCATGTCTGATGTAAAAGGAATAGGCATAAGAGGTAAGGGGTAAGTCACCCAAATAGTCTTTCCATACCAAATATAAGAAATAAAAAGAACGGCCTTTTCATAGGGCTTTGTGTGTATGTAACAGATGAGATCTGAACAATGACAAAATAAAGCAAATTTTGAGCAGTATGCTATGGATCTCTTCATTGGAGATGTTCTTAGTGCTAACTGCGTTAGCAGTGCGAATAATCACAGATCTAGTCCTGAATCAAGAGGAGTGAGTTTGTGAGCAATAGCTGTGCCAGACAAGTTCAACCACGAAATTCATTTGAAAAAGCTCCTGGTCTTTGTGGACATCACTGGAGCTAGCTTTGACACATCCAGAACTCAATTATAAAACTGTGTAAGGCCAAGGAATTACTTTAAATTATTTTGAAAACGATTGTACATTTTAACTGATACGGCAACAAACGTTCAAAATGTTTGAGTATTCAGGGTATAACATATATGTTTTACCACATGTTTGTACTCCAAGTCCTAACTGAATTATGGCACTGTACTACTCTCCACGGCTCACCAGAATAAGAATTTAAAAGCAAAGACAAGGATTCCCAAATTGTGCTGTTGTAGGTGAGGGGTGTGCTCTCTCCCTAACCTAATGTGATCTTCCCCGCTAAGCCCTGTTCACCAGTGACATTGTCTGACCTTGGTGGCTGCCTCCTGGACCTCTCTCCCCGCTCGGACAGTAACAGTCCCAATGGTCACATCCTGCCTGGGGACATCTGATGGACTCGGGGCAGACAGGTAACAAAGAGCAGAATAGCCAAGGGCCACTTGAGCTTGCACAAGCCAAAATTCAGCTGACATGCAAAAATGACTATAAGTCAATCATCCTATCCCACATACGGATAGCCCCAGAGGCCAGTGAGCTCTCCTTGCAAGGCAGCAGGCTGTACGCCAGGATCTCCTCTGGAGCAGGGACAGCTCTCAAAGATATTCCTCAAAGTTGAGGGATCCGTTGCCAGCAACAGATCCACAGTAAGTGAATATAGCTAATGTGCTGAAACCCTATAAAATTCTGTAAGTTTTGCTAAATTGCATCCAGGATTGATCATGCACATAATCTCTTGGGAATAAACCACTGACCAAGTCCAGGAGTAGGATTGAATTCAAGCTCCTCTGAGAAAGAGCTTGGAAAGTAAGGGAGTCCGATCTGAATCTGTAACTCAAGGAGGGTCCCCTTGCTAATTGCATAGAAGTTTGTCCTTCATCCAGTAAATAAATGACCTTGCCACTATGTCTTGTTAAAACCACTATCCATATCAATAAAACATGTTACTATTTCTTCCATATGGGTGAAGTGCCCTGCATCTCTCACCCCTCAACATCAACACCACTTGTTCCATGACACGTGTCATGTTCCGTGACATGATCTGCATCTATACAGGGCACAAGCTCATTCAGTATCTTCCTCTTCCTGCTATTCATGGGAGGAATACCAGGTTTCAAAATCTTACACTATCAAGTTTAAAAAGAGAAAATCTTTAAGAATCCCTCCCTGCACTGTTTCACCAAAGGAGCTGCTTCTGCTGAGGGAAACAGGGTTCTGTTTTAATCCTCAAAACACGCAGTGTAATGGTTCAGGGAGATAATACAGGCAGCACTTCTGAAGTCTTTCTAAAGGGATGATGTTCAGATTTCAACTCCACCCCTCTAAGCTTGCTACAGAAGCCCTGCAAATGGTTTTGTTGACATCTTAATCCTGAAGAATTGTTTTATAAATTTGCCTCAAAAGGAACAAAAAGATCATTCAAATACAAGGCAAGAGGTGAAACATCATTCATTTTTCGCTGGGAATGGGAGGTTTGTGATCTTGTTCATGGCTTATGAAGTTTGATGAATTTTATAAAGGAAACAAACTGATTTCAGTGCTACATTTAAATTTATAAGAAGTGATTAAAGTTTTTAGTTTTTGTAGAGAAATTGGAAAAAATATATATACTTCTACCCCAAAAAGGTGCTCAACAAAGGCACCAATCTACACACTGTAAGATAATTTTTATAAAGAGAGAGAGAGAGACCTGAGATCCTCTTCAAAAAACTCCTGCATTCAGACACACTTCTGTACCAAGTTAAGCATATACAGATTAAAAAGAAAAAACCCAATAATGTTAACCAGCAACAATGAAGGAAAAGAAGAGAGAGTCATTGCCACGGTCTTCAGTGCACATCACTCTGACTGCAGACTGCTGAGCTATGGCTGCTTCACCCACATCTTATACCACCAGTCTCCAGCATATCAGACTCCTAGAACATTGGCTTGCACATTTTCCAAAAACAAAGACAAGTAAATTGAAACAGACATTCACCTTCCTTTCTTGTTAGGAGAAATAATGAGGACATTACAGTACATTCATGGAAATGGTTAATGCAAAGAAAAAAGCAGTGAAAATGGCAAGTGGAAAAAACATTGGTAAAATGTCAGCAGAAGGGCTGCCAACCTGACTTTAAGATATTATAGCTCAAAAATTCAGATTTGCCTTGTTCATGAAAGTAACTGAACTGCCATTAATACAAACGCTCAGCACAGAATAGTCAATAGACTTAGAAAAGAAAATCAAGAAAGATTATATTTTGCAAACCCACTATTAGTTTCATGTCTAGTTCAAAGAATGAACCATTTCAGCAATGCCAGTCAAGATATTAAACACCACTTCAAGTATTTGCAGGATTAGGCCATCAAATAATAAACTTCTGATTTTGCAAGAAATAAGATACAGAAATGGTTAGCTACTGTGCATTACATTCAAATATAGCAGCATCTCACTGATGCCTATGCCCAATAATTTGTGTTCAAAATCTGCAGTCTTTCCATTGTGTGCAAAATCTGCAGTCTTTCCATATTTCTCTGAAGAGACCAATCAGCAGAATTCTTTAATCAGCTCCGGCAAAAAGAACATTTTAGTCAAGAATATATAATCTGACATTTTCAATGAATGATCACTGATCACTTGTCAATTTGAAAGATTCAGGAGTGTTTCAGATACTAGTGAGAATTAGCAAGGTTTGTTTGTACTCTAAAACCAACAAAGATCAAACTCTTACCTCATCTGGGCTAGGGATAATATTTACACTGACAACCTGATCACAAATAACAGATTCTGAATGTATTCTGTTCAAGCGAGTCTTCAGTTCAGCATTCTGGTTAAGAGCCTGGAAATAAAAATTGCATGTTTATTAAAAAGCAAACATTAAACTGGAAAAAAAAAAAAAACTGACCTTGCTGTTTTCAAAAATTTCCTAAGAAATTGCAGAAATTCCCAAAATTTAACCAGCAATAGATGATTTATGCTTTGGGTTGTTTTGTTTCCAATTTGTTTCAAGAGTCAGGGCGACCAATAACCAGTGTGCTTTGGAAAATGCAGTTTACCCACAATTATGCTGTACCCCATGAATACATTTACAGTTGGGGAAATGAATATATAAAACAAATCTCAAAATATTAATTCAAAATTTAAAACTTCACTAAGAAAATGAGTACAGCTTCTTGACTCTGCTGGAAATAGCTCCAAGAATGGTTTCTATCATTTGTATAAAAGTATTTCATACCGTGGAACACTGTAACAAATATACGCTTACACAAATAATATGTTTTACCTCTGCATGCACTGAAGTTAGACACATACTCTCTTGTCCATAACGAAACATGCACTAGGGTAGTTCTGGCTGCAGAACTTGCCTTTTTCTTGGCTTTTCCACCTCAAGAAATGGCCAAAATACAAAAGGAACTGCATTTGGCAAGCTGGGCAGTTCCAGATGTGCTTGAAATCAAAGCAAGAACATACCTGAGAGAGGGATTGTCTGAGGTGTGCTATTTGTGCATTGTGGCCTGTAAGATCTTGTTCAGAAACAATCTGCTTAAGCTTCTCCTTCTCTATAGCTATGCTGTTAAAGGCAGACTTCAAAAGAGAATGCACTAGGCAAAAAAAAAAAAAAAAGAAAAAAAAAAAAGAAATGTGTTTTCTTAGTTACAGGACTGAAGAGCTCCAACTATAGCAATATTTGAGCAGTAGAGACTAAGAGTGAGATTTCCATCCTGCAATTACAGAAATTTGAAACAAAAATCTGGACTTTGAATAATCTGTGCCCAAAACTACAGCCATCATGTACTGCTTGAGTTTGTAATGTTCATATAGTGTATTCAGTGTTTGCATACACTGAGCACATGGAAAGGTGTATATCTGGAAAATCTGTGTTCAAAGTTGTCTTTGTCCTTATAACCAAATTTGCTCATTGTTTTTTCTCTTCAGAGACGTCAGACACATCAGTATTTCTAAGGCTTTAATATAGCACTGATAGAGAGGATTACTTTGATCTTTAAACAGGTTTGCTGGTGAGCTGTAACGTGAATGACATGTTTTCCACATATTACATAACATATAGCAAACTGATAACAAATACTTAAACTAGCATTTCCCAGTGTTTAGGGCCATTCATGCATTAACAATGTAACACTTCTGAAGTACACTCTGGCAGTAAACACCCCTCCTGCTATTTCCACTAGTTTGAGAAACAAATTGCACAAAAAAAAATGTACAAAAGTGCATGCACTGCATCATTGCAGTGACATTTTGATTTATGTTTGAGGAAAGATAAACGGTTTGCAATTTGAGCCAAATCTTACAAGATGCAAGAAGAAGTTCAGAAGATTATGGAAAGCAACAAAGAAGCACAACAAAGCAGCTCAGTGGCTGAATGTCTCCAGTTACCTTTTTGCGCCATGAGGCAAAATTCTTCTTGTAGCTTGATGTACTCGGTCGAGCACTCCAAAGGGTCAGTTACATGACTTGGGGGCGTCTGAAATTCAATGTCTGCACAAAGATTGGGATTGGATGAATGTAGCCGAACGGGGGACATTGTAGCACTGAAAGGGACCTATGGAGAGAAGGAAAAATAATAACGTATAATGCGCAACCAATATTTTGACAGCATGCTCTGTGGAAGTGAAATAGAAATTTCTTCTGAAAATAGAGGGGAAAAAAAAGGTCTGCTTCACAACATGAAAAACACAGTAAGAACAAAGGTGTAACTTTTTACTTTCCTAAATCTCAGCACTCATTGATGCAGAGTTCCTTGTGCTTCCTGAAAATTTACACTGAAACAGACAAAAAAGGCCTAAAACTAATGAGAGAATTTAAATTCTAACACACTCAAAAACACAACATTGCTTAATGCTTAAAAGAAGACTGGAAAAATGAACCATAGTGCATATTACTTCCTTCTTGGACATTAGAGAGTACATACAATATGATTCAGTTATGACAATATCAACATTTGAAATATGTAAGTTCCTCAACAGATCTGGAAATAGGATACAATATTCCCAAAGACACTACTGAAGAGTTTCAAAACTACTGATCAAGTTAAAATTCACTACTGGCAACTACAAGAGAGAGAAAAAGTATATATATTTCACACGGTCTTTTTAATTAAACCAGACTTCTACCCTATTTTCATTTAAGACATATGAACCACAAATTAATGCAAAATGACATAATATAGTATGTAGTATACTATTTCCACTTCTTTCTCCTATAGCTTTCACATACAGTAAAAATATACATGAATACTTTTATAATTTATATATGTGTGTGTGTATTAAAAAGTATACGCAGTGCATGAGTGCCACTTTTATACACATGATATATGCTACTGTTTGTGAATCTGTGTGTGTGCGCATGCATTTGCATATGTTTTTTTTACCGTTTACACATATTTCTCTCAAAATTATGCCAAGAAGCCAATTGTCAAAACTAAATGCAAAAGGCATACAGAACTATATTTTGATACATATATATGAAATGCTGCTAAACACACTGAACTTTTCAAATCTAGTTTATCTCATTATAAAATTTTTCAAATTGTCCAAATCTAAAAAATGGGGCCAAAATATAGATTTTCTGAGGCAAGACAAAAAGCAGCAGATAACATAAAAAGTCATATTACTAAGAACTTTATCAGCAGATACGAGGACAAATGGTACCGCCAATTGATCCTTTGTTATTTCATTGCATCAGGGAATGGTTCTGTCAATGCCTCTCTATAAAGTTTCTCTCATCTGTATATGCTTCTCGTCTCTTGATGGAATCCTCAGAAACCTCTTCTATCAGTTCATCAGATCTCATTCCGTCCTTCTTCCTCTCTAAGGCAGCCTTTTCTACCTCTTCTTCCTCAACTTCCAGGTATATATAAGCACACAAATTAATATCTTTATGGAACCTATCTGTTGCACCATTTATTCTCTTCTCTCATGTGTTTTGATTCATAACCATGCCAAAGTAGGTATTTTTCCCCAGACCTCATGTTATATTTACATCAAGAAGGCTTTATTAACACGGGTACAGAATAAACATCTTCCATTCTTAACGGATGCTTGTGCTGTTGTGTTCTTTACTGGTATCAGACCATCTCTCTCAACAGCCAAGCAAAACTCCCTTTCAAGTTTCTTTTACAAATCGTTTCTATTCTTTAAGTCAGAGAGCATGTTCCCAGACCTTCCTGATTCGGTGCTCTACAACAGTACAGCTGCCCCAGGTGACTATCAACTCAGGCTATCAAGGGCCCTGTTTTCCTAGGCTTTGTCACCCAGCCAAATCCTCAGCTGCACCCAGGGGGCAGGGAAGACCCCTGTCCTTGACCCTGTGCCACACAGAGACCCCTTAAAACCACACAATTTTTCTACAATAAGGTTATAGGAAAAAATAACATTTTAAAGTATGTCCTAGAAACTGTGTTTATATGTTCTACAAATACTGTCACACTGATTGCAAGAAATACATATTCACATGGCAAAGAAGTAGATGCTTTACAGATTGCTTTGCTGAGCTACACAAGAACTGCAAATATTGATGGACACAAACTCTCATCCTCTGTATCTTTTAAGAAAATTTCCAGGTTGCTTTCCACAACAGATGAAAAAAATCCACACTGAACAACCTCTTTCATTCACTGGAATAACCAATAGTCTGAGAAACATTGCTCAGAATTTTCTTCCTCTTTAGGTCTTTAATTGCTGTGCTTTGTCTCTATTTCCCTTGTGACTTGATATTGACGCTATTATTTAATTGATTTTTTAATCAGCTTCTTGATTCATCCCTCTCTATTTTTTTTTGCTTTGTTCCCCCATCCTAGCCCCACCTCTCACTCTTCTAGACATTACTTCAAATGTACCTTGATCTTTCTGGTTACCACACGGTCTGAAACACCCACTCATCCATTAGCTTCTTCAGAGCTTCTATGTTTGATCCAGGCGGTTGCAGCTATGATCTGGTGCAGCATGTTCAGAGTCCCTGGACTGCTTTTGCCTGGTGAAGATGTTCACTGCTTGGGCTGCGTAAGCGTGCGCATGGGTAAAGCTCACTTTAAGCTTTAGCTGCACAGAGGTTTTTGGTTTTTTTGTTTGTTTTTCTCTCCTATATGTTTTTGTCTTCTCTGTCTGGCTGTTCTAGTCAGGTTTCTGTTCAGCTGTTCCAGTCTGATTAATACTGATGTCCATTTTTTGCACTGCAGACAAGTGCTTTCAAGAAAAAGATGCAGCAAAAGATACCCTAAAAGTGATTACTTGAATTCACATATAATGTTTCTCCCTCCCATTTAGCAACCCTCACATTGATTTTGTCGCTACAGGTTTTGTGTTAAAGACTCTGAGAACTAACAAAATAAAATACAGATATTAGTGGTAGTAATATGACTTTTTGGGATTTATGGAATGTAAATAGAATATGTTTTAAATGAAGAAGCTAATCTTGTATTATTAAAAAAACAAATCAGAAAATCTCATGATGGATTTGTAACAAACCTCCTTGGTTCTGCTGTCTTGCTATAGCCTGTCAGGAGAATCTTTTACAAGAATTGGGTGGTCCATTTTGTTTCGTATAGTACACATAGTATATCAAAGATGCTTTGAAATAGCTCAGGGCCTGAGTCTGTCACTTGCAGAAAGGAGGAGGGACATGTGCCACATAAACAAGCTCAAACCCAAACCTGTGTGCTTCATTTGGGTCAGGGCTGACAACACTATTTCTAATCCATTCAGGTGCAAGTGGGTAACATGGACACCCCCCTTAAGTGCAAGTAGCATTTTCAGTAACTTATTGCACACTCAAGTTAAAAAGCTTCCCATCTTTAGAGCTATCCCTTGATTTTAAATCCACTCACTGTTGTAGCCACTGCAGCTGCTAGTCTCTGCCGGCGTCGTGTTGTGCTGAACTGGCCCTTCGGTGCCGGCCCTTCCTGACAGTGAACGCAAGAAGAAAAGGAAGTAGAAAAAAAAGAGAAGGAAAGGGTCGATGGGACACAGAAAAGGGAGAGGGAGAGTCTTTCAGTGGAGTTTCATTTTGTTAATTCTTACGGCCTACACATTCTGAGAATATGTCACATGCTCTCAGTTATGTATGCCAGAGATTTAAACAGCTAGTTACTTGCTAAAATTATCTGTGGATGACTTGGGTTGTGATGCACTTACTAAGGCTAAAAGAAAAATAATTATATTAACATTGCCGTTCAGAGTCCTAAGGCAATTATGGAATATAAAAACAAAAGGATGCTTTGGCATGGTAGAAAAACACAAAAGCAAAGCTCATTTTGGGAGAGGGGGGCAGGTCACGACCACCTAGAACAGGAATTCTGAAAGAGATTGCAATGCATTAGTGGAAGTGCGTGAACTGGAGCTATTAGTTTTATGCATCTCCGTGGTAAAACTTTTCAGTGGGTATGTTATAGAGAGCTTGCTTATGTAAATATTTCTGTGCACAACTCTAGTAATTTGGAGTCCATTCCTAGATTTATTTGCTCATTTTCTCTGCATACCAGTCTTCCAAGTTCCAGTAGATCTATTTACTCCTTTTGTATATACTGCTGAATGCTTGGCTTTCAAAGCACCACAAAAACTCAGGAAAAGCAGGAGAAATTAAGACTAAGTATTCCAACTAATTCCTCCATTTTGGCATGCCAATCCTACTTAATTTAACTTTTCGTCAGTAGTTTTATAATGCAGAGGAACTCCACACCAATTACAGAACCCTGTATTTAATGTCTGCTCAAAATGTCATCATTTGAATGCCATTTTAAGATTTTTCTAAGACCAATAAAGCTACATTTCTGCTAACAGAAAACTGTTTTCTGTTCCTTTACATACCTTCGTAGTTCGCCATTTCAATGGCTCCACATACCATGACTATTTTAAAGGCAGACTGGGCAGTGTATAAATAACAGTGGGACAGAGTAGAGACACGGCCACCATGCTCCAATGGGACACTGTAGTTCAGTGTGTAGTTCAGCTGTGGTTCGAACCAAAGCTTCTTGCTCCTTGAGCTTCTAACCTGCCACATAGCAGGGCACATGATTCTGAGCACACCTGTACCCTCCTCCTCTGCTTGATGCTACAGAACATGCAAGATGCCGCAGACCATGGAAGGGTCTGTAGATCACAGTAATACAGTCTTCTTTGCAATTGTTTTGTAAAATCCTCACACTAAAAGCATGCATATATTCAATACAGACACTACAAACTGTTGAAATCGCATCATATAATCAGTGTAAAACTCTTTGTGCTCTACAGATGTATGTCTTTCTTATGAATATATCTGGCAAAATATGTACATATTTGCACAGAGAGTGATAAACATACGTGTGTGTGCACGTGTTTGCGGCATTTATAATGTATAAGGTTCTGAATGCACGTACTGAAATTGAAACAAGCTCNCATGCATATATTCAATACAGACACTACAAACTGTTGAAATCGCATCATATAATCAGTGTAAAACTCTTTGTGCTCTACAGATGTATGTCTTTCTTATGAATATATCTGGCAAAATATGTACATATTTGCACAGAGAGAGAGCGATAAACATACATGTGTGTGTGCACGTGTTTGCGGCATTTATAATGTATAAGGTTCTGAATGCAGGTACTGAAATTGAAACAACAAGCTCTGCACAACCCCAAAACATAATATAAAGTGAAATAATAATCTATGAGTTCTGCTTAGAAATATAAATATGTTAATAGCTTGTAAGGGAAAGAGTAATAAAGCAAGCTTTTGGTCTGGTTTCGTTGCAAGCTAAAAGCCTCAGTAGAACAAGATGACATTTCAAGGTGCTCTGTTTTGAGCAGTTCTCCTATCAGTTTTTTATCCTCTTTCTTTCATTCAGCTGCATAACTTCATTGGTCTGCTTTTTGAGGAAAATCAAGTATCTGTAACTTCCATTCATTGCTATTATTTTATTTTTTTCTTCTTCTGAAGATCCTTAGAATAACACAAGATTGACAAGTTCATCTTTTATGCAAAGCAAAAGGAACTCCTTTTCTCAGTTTTTGTATAAAAGTATCTTTAGCAAAATAAAATAATTTAGGTCAACCTGTCATTGCCAATCATTTTAATAAGACTTTAAATAGACCTTATAAAAACAAAATAAACATTCCTCATAAAAGAAATCCTTGTTCAGAGAAGTAGTCCAAGTATTATTCTCCTGAATAAGGGTCTAAAAATTAAGCTATTAATTCCACAATACCAAACCCCAAGACCTGCAAATACATATGAACAGGTTTGATTTTACTCAGGGGACTAACTGCATTCTAGTTATTAGCTTACTCGTGTGAGCAAGTGCATACTGAATGGGTATCTCCTAAGTAAAATAAGCAGCCGGACTTGTCCTCACACGCAGATTTAAACAAACAAACAAAAAAAGCAGCAATGTTATAAACAAAGAGAGGTAATGATTTCAGTAGAGATGGGAGAACTCTCTTCTTGCATCTTTGCAGCAGGGTAACAAACTAGCAAAAAATCACAGCATCATTCCCCATTATCCTGTTAAAAACAGGAGACCAATCTATACAGCTCCCTGGTTTCCAGTATCCTGGATGACTCTTGAAGTCATATAATTAGAGGCTCCCTTGATGGAAGTTAACCATTGCTCTTTCTAAATATAAAGAAATATATAAATAATAAAGGTGTCAAGTAGCTGGAAGTTATTGTGTTAGTATGTTAGCAGCATAATCCCCTAAAACTACCCTAAATCCCCCTTAAGATGTGTGGAAGGAAGACAGAAAGGAAAACGCAGAGTGGAAGCCATCCAGACACCAAATCTGTCAAGCATTTAATATGAAATCATGTGTAGTCTCCACAAAGAAACAAAGACAAATTAGAAAAAGTGATTCCCATTAGCGATTGTCATGGTACATAATTTATAAAAGTTGTAACAGTCTTGAAAACAAAGACCTATAAAGGGAGACCAATGAAGATGAAGCGAATGGCTAACAGAAGAATAAAATGGGATTGTAAGCATGGAAAAGGATGTAAGAATGGGAGGCAATCCATGTTTTAGTGCAACAGCAGCATGAGAAAATTAAGAATAAAACAGTAAGTCAGAGTGAGGCTTTCTTCCACAGATCACAGCTTTATCACATTCCCAGGACAAGAGAACTCTTGGAAAAAGCAATAGTTTGTTAGGACCAAACCCAGTAAAATGTCTGGTAAGCAGCAAAAAAGGAACTCTTAGCCTTCTGCGTGATTTGGAGTAATTTTATTGTTTCTGTTCTTCCCCTGCAAATTAATTTCTAAAATTAGTCATCAGTAATTTAACACTTTGTTCTAATAATACAAGCTTTTGTATTTCCAGCTTTAAGCTTGCCAGGAGTCAATGCTCACCCAGGTCAAGCAGAACTCAGTGTCTCCCCAGCAGTAACAGACCCATGTAAAGCAGGGCCATGTGCACAAATTAGCTCAAGAGAACTGTAAACCAGGCTTAGTTGAGAATTGCAGGAGCTGGCGTAGAGCTCCTGCTGATGGGCAAACTGCAGTGTAAGCAGCAGGTGCCAGAATCAGACAAAAAGTCTATCACAGGAAGCACAGACCATTGTCATTTGGCAATGGCAGGCAACACAGAAACTGCTTATAATTCATTATCCACCCTAAATGATCATACACTGACTGCTTTCATGATTCTTCATGTCTCAGAACACCAAAATTCTATGCAATTTTTGTAGAGCGGAGTTTTCCTTAGACTACCACAGTATGAAAGAACACACAGTGATGATTCTTCACACACAGGGTAGTTGCATCTATTTTCCTGATATTTTTATTCTTCTGTGCTATTCAGCAGCAGTGAAAAACACAGTGATCCTTCAAATGCAGGCAGCAAGACATGATCTCAATCATCAAAATTCCTTTATTAATAGGTTTTTTTTTTTTGTCTTAATAGATTGTTTACCTGCTGTCATTTATTTAGTATAACTGGTAAAAAGAAAGGGTACTTTCAATAGCTGCTGAGAGAAAGCTAATGCAGCTACAATTTCTGCTTTCCTTAAGATTATCAATTTTAAATGAGTCACAGAAACTCTTTATTGTGCCTCTAAAGAACACAGTAAAGGCTTTGAAAGTTCAAATGAATTTCAAGGAATTTAAACAGATCAAAAGTTGCTGACCTTTAGTTATTCTGCAGCTGTCAGTGTTTCTGTGATAGTTAGCTCTTAAAATCTGTTGAATATAATCTTCATCATCACTTTCTCAATTAAGAAAAATAAAGGGGGAGGTTATTCTTTGGATTAGGACTCAAAACACACCACTGCTACTGACAAAACACTGGATCTAGCAGTGCTGCAAGTATGATATATTTATAACTGTGATTTTACTTCTCAACGATAAGGAAACATGGGAGAAATTATTCTTTGATTTATTCAGTTTGTTCCCAAAAATGCTTTTTCCATGGTAGAAGGCTTTTGAAAAAAATTCTCAATGGGCAAATTCCTATATATAGATCTTGATAAAGACAACCAGTAAGTTTAGCTTTTCATTCATGTTTTCTACTTTTAGCTTGATGTCACCTGCCCAACTGCTCCTCACGGCAAGTTTAACGTGGTACATGTGTGCTGCATGCATACTGCCTTCCTTGAATCTTAACTGACTAGAGTTCAGTCTCTGCTTTCCCTAGATGGCAATGTTTTCATGTGAATAAAAATAAAATCAATACATTTCTCACTATTTTGTCTAGGTTTCAAATACCCAGCTGGAATTTAATTCACATTATCAAGAACACAAGAAATGGCACATTGACTTCTGGCTTTCAGCTAATATATTGGTTCATGCTTAAAAGTTAATCTAAAAGTACAGTGAAAAGGAAAACATGGTGTGTTCAGTACCTGAAGTTGAATTTTTGCATCTTTGCTGACACTTTTTGTTCTCCATCGTCTTGTGACCCGCTTGTCTTTCTTTGAAATATCTACACAGTTAGCCTACATTACACAAATAGTTAAAAGCGACAAGTACTATTAAGTTGACACAAGCAACACAGACAGCACACCAAGTTAGTAAAGAATAATAGAGTTAGACATTTCCAAATTGGACAGTAGGAAAAAAAAAAAAAAAAGCCATTGCCAGGGTCCATGACTACAACAATCACTGACTGCAGCTATTCGTACATTTATATAACCTGATACTCAACCTATTTTATAAAGGTATTGGTCTATTTTCTATGAGTGCAAAATATTTAGGAATAGATCTTGAAATCTTCATAGATTTCTATTCTGTTTTATCTTATTACTTAAAGAAATGCAAAGTTCACCTCTTCCTGAAACCAATGACAGATGTACTTCACTGGAATCAAGCTTTCAAATCCATCAACACTATTGGAAGATTTGCACACTCAATGGTTGAGGTTTTTTTGCTCAAGCAAGAAAGCATTTAGAACTTGGGATTTACTACTGCTTTTCCTGTGATAAGGAACCAAACTCATCCTGACTTGGGAAACAGTCCA
This sequence comes from Crypturellus undulatus, assembly GCA_013389825.1. Taxonomy (NCBI): domain Eukaryota; kingdom Metazoa; phylum Chordata; class Aves; order Tinamiformes; family Tinamidae; genus Crypturellus; species Crypturellus undulatus. Next base: position 53,577 of record VWPW01011999.1, on the reverse strand, counting down.
AACCTAAAGATATTTCTGACTACATATTTTTTAATTTATAATGGGCAAGTTGCTTCATTTTAGTTCTCCACTCACTGGAAACTTGATACCTTACTCAGCACAATATAAATACCTCAAATAAAATTACAATGTGTACATGTATATCTGTTTTTAACAATTCTTAGTCCCATTGCTGCAAATTATTGTGTGTGTAACCCTATTTCATCAATTAAGTAAACTTAACACAATTTTCTTATTATTTGTTTACATATGGAGGATGATCATTAACAAATTAAATCTTTCATCTAAAAATTACTATAATTTTATAAAATCATTCTGACTTAATAAACAACACCTCTATATTTCCTTTAATGCAAAGAGCAAATATTTCAGGTTGATTCTTTATACTCAAGCAAATTTACCTGCATGTCCGTGAAGTTTGGTGCTGACTGAGTTCTTTGTAGTATTTCTAAATTTTGAAGAAGTTTACTGAGTTCCACAAGGTTTGACTGACAGTGAGCAAGATCTAGAAGATATAAAACAAAAATATATTAGGTGCTTCATTTCAGACTTTTGGGTGTTCTTTTGCAAACAGTATATTTTTAGGTATAGATTTAGATAGATCTAGATTTAAATTTAGATAATTTAGAGCTGTTACTTCATGTACAGTACATATCGAGATGTAATTTGATGACTTTACTGGTTGCTTCTTATTTTCTATCAGTAGGAAATGTTGCTGAAAGAGCAGGGCATGAAAAGCGGAAGACTAACCTTCTGCACATCTGTCCATTTCTTCAGAGTCCTGCAACCAAGCCGCTACTTTACTCTGACCGGTAGTGCAGGTTGCAGGAAGGCTATTACTGCATGGTATAGGAGACTGCCAGGGGAAGCTATTTTGTTGTACCTAAGGTATAATAAAGTGTTTAAATTCATTGCTCCATGTATTCTAAGTCAGTGCAATTACCACACTAGTTTGGAATAAGTATTATGCATTGTGATTTCAGTGACATCACTGAGCTTGACTGCATACTGCCCAAGACGCAGGTTTTCCTGAATGGCATGTTGGAGAACCAAACCAGAGATAACTCAGAGAAACTGTATCTGCCACCCACCAGTTGGAAAAGCTATTGTTTAGGAGGAAAAGTATTATCAAACAGTAAAGAACAAGATTAATTCCTGATGACAAAAGGAAGTGTAAATCACCATCAGCAATGGTGAACTCTTTGGAGGATCTCTGTAGAATCCCCTTAATGAAAGCTGCAGTAAGGCTGAATTCATGTCTTTGAGCAGCATACCCCCGGATTTTTGCTGGCCCCTGGTTTCCACAGCAGAAACATTTCCCTCTTGGCATTACAAGCAGAACCCCCTGTTCACTGGGCATGATTTTCCAAAGAAGGGGAACTACTTACCTTTCCATCTACCACATTGGCAGCTGGTGAAGACTCCGAAGTAGAGGCTGAAGGAAATATATGAAAGCTGGCATCTCTTGGAGATCTCACAATCTCATTTTGACGATACAAACGGTGGTGCCGTAGTTTTGCAACCCAGGCATCAAATGAATCCTGGGATTTCACCTAAAAAGAAAATCAGCATCAAGAGGGCACTCATAAAAACACTTTTTCCTCACAGTTTTACAGCTTGCTTATTTATTTATTTTCACTGTGGTTGAAAAGAGAAGAATAAATATTTGCATCAAGGTTACCTTCAGGTGATAGATGTGCTCTTCTGTGTCAAGATCTATCCTACGAGCTTTCTTTTTAATAGACATAACTGATAAACCAACATCGATGCTCCCATGTACTTTGCCTTTCTGAATCTGAAATCAAAAAGCAGGGTAATATGCACTTTTAACAGAAACATATTTAGTGTGGAAATGGTAACATTTTAACTTAAAGACAGATAAAAACTGCTGTAGGACTAAACATTTGTTTATAGACAGAAAAAAATCTCTTGCAAGTACTAGTCGCTCCAGAGCCATCTCCAAAGCAAATGTTTTTGATTCGCACAACCAAAGAACTACAAGCAAGTGAGAAGCACAGAAAATTAGATAGTACTCAGCTCTCTGCTGCTACAGCACCATCATTAATGTTATGTAATCTAAACAATTTAATGTCACTCTATCTCTTCAGTACAATGTAAACACTTCTCTATCCTATGCACCAGAATGATCAGCTCTGACACCAGAATTGATAAGGTAAAATAGTTAAGCCAGTCTGTCAAGTATCTTTCTTAAGTAACTTAAGCAACCAAATTAAGTAAAATTAATGTGGTTTTTAATTTGCATATAAGAGAGAAAAGTGTATTCCTGAGGATATAAATTTTTCTCAGTAATTCACATTTTCACTCAGCAGTTTCTTCCATATTCAGAAGAGGCTCAGGCCTCGAACTCCTAGGTTGAAGGTTTGTTTGCATAGTATCTTCTGCAAGCCTTCCTGCAGCAACTATAAGCCTACTTTTCTTCACAGCTGTTGCTTGGGGATGTCAGTGAACAATGTGGGATCTTGCACAAATCAAAACTAACCTAATCAGCGTAAGCAGATGAAAGGATGATTAAAAGCTAGGCAGGCATCCTTAACTAGCCATTATCCTCATTATAAGGCTCAATCCATATCTGTATATAAAAGGATCTGCCCAAAAAGTAGCACTCCCTGCTCTGAATCCCTCAACCACTTTCATGCGTGCGTAGCTATAAGCATGGATAGTATCAGAATAAGATTTTATGACCCTCGCATATGACCCTTCCAATACATATTTTAAAATGGCCTTCAACTTTACTTACATCAATTGGTGACTTTGAATACTTCAACATCCCATTATCCAGGACAAAAAACCTCTGAAAGAAAAAAAGGAGGATGTGATTTAAACTGTATACAATAATTAATCTGCAAAAAACAATGATTATTCCACAGCAGTTAAGGAATGTTTGTGGGTGGGAAAGACTGTATAAACACAGTATTGAATAGTTTTCTTTCTTCTTTTTTTGACAACAATTATTTTCTAAGAAAGAAAAACTGGATTCTCCTTTTCCATCATTATATTCTAGGTTTGACTTAAGAAACCTCTGTACTAAAGGTATTCTGCTTTAAAGTCAGACCAATAAGGTCTATAGAAATGGTAGTATAGACTGCAAGAGTTATGTCTTCATTTTCTTCTTGTTTTTCTTCACATACGTCAGTCACATTTCAGACTAATAACTTACTTTCCCTATCTGTAAACTGAAAACGAAATGCTTTTACTAGCATAAATTCCACAGTCCAAAAGGAAGGCCCACATTGCCCCTTCCTGTGGTGTCCTTGATCCCCGGATAGAGATGCAGGCTGTGAGACCCTGTCCTACCATCCAAAACTTTGCACCTCACAGCAGACATCTACCATGCAAAGTAGAGGACAGACTGTAAATCATGCTGATTAAACTTTTTCTAGCTTTAATCTAGCACAATACAAATATTTGCTAGACTAAAGTGTAAATAATCCAGCATTCCCACAGACACCATGTCACTGTAGGGTTTATATCTTGGTTGCCAGCTAGTGATATAGGCCGGTCATACTTTCTGAATGTTACCTAAAGCACTAATATATGTTAAGACTATAGAACACAGACAACAAAATATTATCCTAAATTCTAAGCCATCTGACTTTGAAGGGAATGACAATGTTCCCAAGGTGTGAACTTTTTAAATTGACACTATGAGCAGGGACAATGTTCAGATGGCAGATCTCTGAAAATACCTCCTGGAGATGCTTTTGGAAATGATGTCAGTGACACAACAGATGGCACCAATATCTCACATACAGTGAGAAAATGGTGCTTTGCTGGGGACATAACTTCTTGAATAAGATGTCAAAACAAAGGAGTTTTTGACTAGGTGCAGTCATTAATAATCTCATAAGAGGAAGATATTAACTTATCATTGCTGTCTCTAAATTCCTTCTGCAAGAGAAAATATTGCTTCCACATTTCCCTTTCTAACTAGTATGGGGCACTGAACACCACAGAGAAGTGGTTGAAATATTTTGCTCCAAAGCATACTGCATTTCAGAAAGCAGTAAGTTGTGCACATGATAAATGATATGCTATTAACGCACTTTCAGACCTTCAAAATATAATGTGCAACATTCAATAGACAGTCGTTAAGGCTTTGCTGAAAGGTACTAATATGGCACATGCTACAATTAATGCTTCTGGAATTCTTCACTAGAGCTCTCAGTATCGAGTTACAGAAATTGCAGTATACGTAGGCAGTAACTGGAAAACATTAATAGATCTACAGTTTCTGAACCTAAGTTCAGCACAAATCCTTAGATTTATAAATCTCATAAGGCAGGACAGAGACGGGATGAATTGTGAACTTTTGATTCACAATAAAAATTATTACACAGGTAACTGCTCCAGAATCAGCATGAAAAACAGATTACCAGTAATAATCTCCTCTATTTTTTTTTTAATTCATCACTCTTGCTCTCCATTAAAGTTCCCTACCAAAAGAGACGCATGTCCAAAACAAACAAAAAGCAAACAAACAAAACAAAACAAACAAACAAAAAAAAACCACACACACAAATTGACATATGTATTTTAAAGGATGGGTTATCCCAGATGTTCTTATCAGTTTACATTATCAGTATACATTATCAGCTCTCCGTTTTGATCCTTCAAACATCAAGTTGAAATCCATTAATGTCACCAGGTTAAATTCAAGTAGTGTGTATGTATGTGGTTACTGAGACAATAAACTATGTTTAAGTAAAACCAAAACACCTGTGTCAGACAAAGGGTGCAGAAAAAGGGTGAAAGGTAGGAGAAAATGATACCCTACTAACCAGTTAGTATAACATTCATAAGGAGAGAAAAATTGGAAAATATTATATAATTTACACTAATATGGACTGCAACTGGACTCAGACCTGAGCAAGTTCCACGGTATTTAGCAAAAAAAAAGAAGTTAATGCTTTCCTGGAATAGAAAAGCCATGTTTATACAACAAATGCATAACCATTCTTTGTACCAAAATGCATTTTATCCAAGAACATGACCCCACTTCAAGTACCCTGAGCTGCAGAAGTGTGGATCACCGTCAGTACCACATCTTGTTACTAAAAGCAAAAAAAATATGCTGTAATTACTATGGCACAAAATAAAGAGAAAGGAGTTGAAGGACATCAATTTTAGGGCTGATAAAAGGGGGCTGCATGGAGAAATGTCTTCAAATTAATGGAAAAGAAACAAGAGATTTGGAGTTATTTTTTCATTAAGACATCTAATAAATAACAGCAAGGCTGTTATTGTCCCAAAAGCACTCCTAAAAAGGAAATTAATTCCAGAGAAGCTCTCCAGTAAGAACAAAAGGCTTCCACATTAAAGTCCCTTAGTTCTCTTTTATCATGAATCATTTCAATGTAAACCTCAGTTCAGACTTATACTACACTGCCACATTTTGTTACCTCAAATATATTGAAAAGAATTAAAGGAAAGAGATATTTGTTACACCTTTCAAGCCATGAGACATCTACTGCATTATTCCCTTCCTCTAACTGGAGCTTGAATGCAACATTTTGCAGAAGGCAATAGAATTCAGAAGCCATAAAGCTGTGTGTGCAGACTAATTCTTTACACAATTTGAAGAGAAAGTCACACACAGAAATTCTGAGTATTAATTTTAATTTACAAAAAATTCCATACTCATAAAACAAAGTCATTATACTCTGACTGTTTTATGAGACATTTACCTTGTGCCAACCTTTTAAAGGCCATTTTCTCTTTTTCAGCATGAAACCTTCATGTTTGTCTGGCTTCTGGACATTGGTCTGGCCTATTTTCAGGCCCTCTATGATTTCCCAGCTGTCAGGTTCCTGAAGAAAAAGCATGAAGACACATTGATTAGTTCTGCACGCATATGATATAGAACTGTATTTTATGTAGCACAAACTCTCGAGTGTAAGAGGACGAGTAAAGGAAAGTTAGACTTTCAAAATGGCCTGTTTAGGCATGCCAAAGGGTCACTGTATTATGGCTGGCTCTATCTCGCTGATAACTAATGACTATGAGCATTTTTGGAAACCTATCCCTTAGAGAAGGTAAGTATACCAAAGCTGAAGTCTTTAGGAAAGCACAGTTGCAAAGCTGGATGACAACCTGAAGGCCTGTACATTCTGTTCAGAACAAGGACCGCGTCCCAGTAAAATCAATATATCCAAATATGCAAAAATTGGACCAAATTCTGGCTGAACTCAGCACACAAAAGGCTCAGATCTGCAACTGGTGGTCGAAGCACAAACGGCTGCTCTCATTCTGACCACCCGGCAATCTATCCACACATTCCTTATGATAAGAACCAAAAAGGCTGAACAAATATTGCAGATGAGGTAGGGGTAGAATCTGCATGTTAAAAAATGTGCCTTTATAGGAAGTAATCCTTCTCCAGAAAACGATGGGATTGTGAGATGCAATGTGAAAGTACCTTGCCGCTAGACATCCAGGTATGCATTAACAGTGCACTTTGTGATATTCCCTGAGCATATAAACTTGTGAATCTCCAAAACCTTCCTGATTCTCAGTGTATAATCTACAAAGATTCTGGGTAATCTAATTTTTCCTTAAAAACAAACAAAAAGTCTTTTGTTTTAGACAGACAAACAAAAGAACAGCCAGCACTTGTCTTCACTGGCACTTTATGACACAGCTTCCCAGGCTAATTGTGCTTGTAGAATTCTGTAAAAGGAAATGCATCTTCTTTTAACTTTCCTATCATTAAACTTCATTGTTTTAAGAGAAATATATAGAAAAATGCTAACTAATTTTCTCTCCAGAAATATCAAATGTATCATTTTAGATGCAACCGGCTGTAAGCCTGAAAGTCAGTAAAGGATATCCCTTGTACATACCACTTATTATGCATGATGACTTCTATGACCCAAGCCAGACATGCACTACACCATAGTGAACATCCAAACAACACTTTTCTTTTTTTAATGAAGACTAGGAGACTTGTTCCTTTATCTACATCCTCTTACTATTACTGTAATAAACATTTGGTACAAATTTGAGAATCCCATATTGCCTACTCATTAATATAGTATTAAGGTAGTTCTAACAGTATCCTACACAGCTTCAAGCTTGCATTTTCTCAGCTGGACTGTCACAATACCCTGGGATGTTATGAAAAGCCATCAGGGGAGGAACAAAGTCATAAAGCATCACACACTTTAAGAGGCAGAAAAACCGTCTCCCTCCATTCTCCACAACACTGTTCAAAGCCAAGCACCATTAGGCTGTCATAAATCACTTCCAAAACAAAATACACAGGTGTGAAAATGTTAATATTAGTATTATAAAAAGTAACAGCATATTTTAAGTTTGTTTACAAATTTCAGTAAGGAGCTGCTAATCTGACAAAGACAAAAAGCACCAGTCCAGCTAACACACACTGCAGTGAATTCTCCTAAAAATACTTTCATTTAAATCAGTTTAGTTTTCCCTGTAAACTGGAACTTTCACACTTGCCTGTAGAAATCACGCTCTTTGAAACATGTTCTGATTTTGCTATAACTCACTTGGATATTTTATTTCCATTAGTGTAGAGGGAAGCACTTAAATATTTTTTTTTCTCTGAGAAGCAGCCTTTGGCACTTGAGGGGGCGAAATTGAACTATGAGTCCCTGGGGCAAGCACTGACTCCCTCTTCTTAACTACACCAGCCACCATTCCTTGCCACACTGATTTCTCCTTTAGAAGATCAGCTGCAGGCGTAAGTCTTATCTACAAGTTTGTGCCAGTATCGATTACTTTTCAACCAGAATTCACAGTCTCATACAGCTAGTCATTTTAAAAAAATGGCCAGATACAGCAGGCAAAAAAGAGTAATTATTCAGTGCAACATGTATACCTGTTTTGTGCTGCACAAGTGTGACAAGCTGTTATTCAAACTACCCCGACCTTACTGCATTTCCCCCCTCTCCCAAAACAGTGTGTTGAGATATGTTGCATGCTTGCAATCTTGTGCCATTGCCCTTGTATTGTAAGGGCAGCCAGAAAAAGCCAAGTACCAGCACAAAAATGAAGTGCCTTAAGAGTCCTCATCCAACAGTGATGCTCAAGAATGGCTTTAGTACTTCAGGACTTCTTTAAATCACTGTGAATCATGCGAGAAACAGCTCTACATGAAGCAGCATTACCAGAGAAACATAGGCACAACTCACAACAATTTTTTTAAAATTGATAATAGTATAGAATATTGATCGACTTCTCTGACATCTTAAGGAACAGTTTTGTCCTGATGAAGCTGGCAAATCATCTCTGGGATGGGCTCACAATATACTCTACTTCTGTGATTATATATATGGTTGAGTATATTGTGAGTATCCCATAGCTATTAGTCAGATATTTTGTAATTGAAAAGGGAAACTTCCCATCTGCATTGCAGCCCGCACTTTTGCTTACCTTGGATAGAGAAATAGGGTCTGCTTCAAGGAACTGCTTGCTTAAGGAAAGGTCTGCACTTCCCGAAGAAGCCTTCCGTTCCAAAATATGAATGCTCTAAAGAAAAAAATAAAGAAGGTGAGCATTTTTCCTTCAATGTTACTTTTTGAAAATATGCATTAATTAAACAATGATTGATCTTTACTCTCGTTAAATAAAGTGTCAGCATTGTGCTTCAGTTGGCTCCAGGTGTATCAAGTGCTACCAAGAGTAACAGAAGTGCATAAGAGAAGTTTGTCTTCTAGGCCAGTATACCCGTCTTCCTTCTCCTCCTCTCCTGCTTTTCTTATTACTGGACTAGTTTTCTGTTCAACCTAGACATGACTTGGAACTATAAAAAGTCATGTAAGAAATGGTAGTAATATAGTTTTTAATCTATGAAGATTCAGTGTTCCCTAACCAATTTGACTTGCTGACAAGATGAGGCACTGACATATATCATGACATGGGCACTGTCATACACTCGCTTCTGAAAAAACCCATTGCATATTACTGTCTCTAACATTAATTATCACATCTTAGCTTTTTGCAGCTAACTTTAAGTGATGTGAAATCATCATATGAGTGCCTGTAATAACTGCAACTGTTAAAAAGATCCCTTCCTGGATCTCAGCTAATGGGCTTGCTAATGAACATTTATGGAGTAAAACCATTCTAAACCACTGCAGTTGCTTTTACATATGATCATACCGCAAAATTTTGCATCTCTAAAGCCTGGTACAAATGCAAACTATATAATCACACAACTGATCTTGAAGAATTGCCATTCTTAAGGAAAGTAGATCTAAAACTGTAATTCTATTTTCCAGAGAAGTTTTATTTACATTTTGTACTATGAGCATGTCATTTTTACTATGAGTTTGGGCAAAGATAACCACTATTTGGCCTGTTTAAACCTGCATTTTGTCCTCTGTTATAATGTGGGAAGTAACAACATTTCAATTTTGTGTGAGTTATACCACAACCCATCGATAGTATCTCTTTGGCATGAAATAAACTATTTCATTTTCATCACATTAGCACAGTAACTGTCAATTGCAATTGTACTTCTGTGAGAAAGGCCATTTTTTTTGTCAATGAAAAACATTAATTAAATTTTGTGGAGAGTTGAGTTTCGTTATGTCCACACAAGAAGAGATTACAGAGCCAACAACTGACAGCAGAAACAATAACAGAATACAAAATCCATATAAATAGCAGAGTAAATATTATTTTTATACAAGTAACTAAGTACATAAGGACCAGAACCAAAATAATTAAACACAGCTATTCATATAAATCTTCATACAATGCCCAGACTGCATCTTGCTACAGACAGTCACTAACAGAACTTCATTGTTCTCTTGGCATTTGCAGCTGTGAATCAAAAGGAAAATATGAGGACTGTAGCTGTGGTCAGCAGAGAAGACAAAGCATCCCTGCCACAACACAAAAACTATCATTTATTTTCAGTTACTTTTAATTTATTTTTGCAGTGAGGAATAAGGAAAAACAGCAGCATGATGTTATCTGTTGCACTGCCCAGGACCAACCACCAGTATCTTTGTCATCTGTGCTTTGAAACCTTTTGTTTTATAAAGAGAGAGTCCAACCTCATTAACCCATTAAGCCCAATATTAGCCAGATGAGAAAAATGTAAGAACTTGTGCTTACTGAGTGATTTGCTGTCCTTGAGCTGAGCATCACAAAGTTACGAAAAACAAACTGTGATAAAGTTTTCTAGTTGAATACATAAAACACTACATTTGCACAAGGTATCAGATTTAAACAGTATACTGTAAAATCTAAATCTATTCTTCTAAGAAGGATTATAATCACCAGGATGATTCCCAACTTTCTTGCCAGTTTTGTTTGGCAGGCAGGAATCCTTCCATCTCAAGATGGAGCAAAGCCCATCACAGATGTTCAGAAGGTCTCATATGTTGCAGCCAATGCAGCTTGTTGTTACATAACTGCAATCTCATTTTGTAAAATATTTAGACTGAAGTAACCCAGCAGCCCCTGGCTTGCCAAATTTCCAGTGGCATTTTCAACCACACAATTTTAAGGCAAGCCAGCCCTCAGTCACTACAGTTCCACTTCATTTGAAAAATACATTACTAGCTAACAGCACTTTAATGAATGCTGATTTATACTACGATTTCTTTGGGAAAAAAAAAAAAAAAGAAAATGAATTCTTTTCAAATAAAATTACTTACATTCCATTACTTCCAAAAGCAGTGTCTGATTTTCTGTAAATGTCTCCTTTCCTTTTCTGTCATGACCATTACACTGATGCAAAATAGTTGCTTTAAAATTGTGATACATTTATAGCATAGAAAACAAGGGATATTATTTGGTGCAGAATATTTTACTTTAATGCATGTTAGATTTATGCAAAAATATAGCTAGCAATTACACAATTATTTGACATTCTGAAAACCAGCAATTTTTAAATGCAGGATTTTTATTTAGGGTCGCACAAAGAAAAAGGAGGGAGAAAAAAAGGATTTGGGTCCAGACTTTTTTGTTTGTTTTAGTAACAAAAATATAGTCATTATAGGAAGCTGATAAAAAAGAAGCTGATAAGGAAAAGGAAAAAAAGAGGCTATTCAAAGCAGAAGCTCAAAATAGCAGAATTGTTTACATGAAGAGAAAAATGATTAATCCATGGATCTAGGAGTATCATTCAGCCTAGAAGTCGTTCATCTTCTCCCAAGAAAACGAAAAGAAGATTTCACTCTGCATGACTCAGCTGCAGACTCTCCCATGCTTCAGCGTTACCTGTGTGCTGTCACTGACTTGGGGTCCCAGTGAAGAACACAGGCATCAGCGGACTGAGTTTAACTAAAATTGCTTTGTAATCCTTTCTACATCCCTTAGGCACAGCCCTCCTCCTATTAATCAATATCTCTCTTATAGAAAGCAAGATTAAATCTGAAAGGCAAATGATTGCTGCTCTATAGAATCTTTTCTCTTTTTCTTTCAAAGCTCCTATCTTTCAGTCCTCACATGTGGCTAAAACAGAATATTGCATTGGAATATGAAAAATCTCTGAGTAGAGAAGATGATCATACAAGGTTAAACGCACTAGGACTAAAAGCTTTTCTCCTTTTGTGTTTGCTATGTGAGAAAAGAATCACGGATTTGTAGAAATAGCATCTGGCAGACAAGAAAAAAGGAAATAATAGCTCATCATCTGTCCTAACGAGGAAGGGCAAAAAGAAAAAAATTAAGACATAAGAAGAGGGATCCTTGCATTTAAAATACCACATACTGCTAAATTCATTTTACATCATATATCAGCAACCCTTTCGATGCTGACTGGAAAAGTCAAATTCTCCCCTTTGTTCACAGTGTCGTCATTATTACTTTCCTCCTTTATTTACTCCCTCTTTGTTCTGTGATTGCAGGTTTTACAGTCTGGGGTCAAGCCCGAATTCATGCTACTGCACAAGGTTAATGGTTAACGGTTTACTTCTTTCTGCCTACTCAGCACAATATTACAAGCCATGCATTACACAGAATAACATTACAATTTGCAGTATGACTTGCATGCTTAGTTGATCATTAAAATAAGGAGCAGTTATAAGGAATTTACAGCAATCAGATTAAACACAAAACATATGATTTTATAATATTCAGCTACAGTTTCTAAAAACATTTATAGTTTCACTCTTGTTAAGCAACAGAATATGACTCTTTTTTGAACTTTCACAGAGGAAGGAAGATGAGAACTTCCCCCCTTTTTTTTTCATGGCCCATAGAATTATCCAAAAAATTGCAGGTTTTAGACTCACTTTTTCACAGGGATTCCCAGTTTTCCTAGAAGGACCCAGTGCCCCCTCACAGTGCAAAAAACAGGAGGTCTTGGCTCTGCAGTAGCTCTCACAGTAGGACAAACAGCTGCTGCACCATTCCAAAGCATTCCTAGTAGTAATTGCACTGCAACCCTATCCAGCTCAATGATTAAATATCACTGCTCGGTCCTGAGCCTTCAATCTTGCAAATTAACTAAGATTTTTATGTAAATGAATGGTGCTGAGGTTCCTATGACGCCTCAAATATCTAAACCCAGTTTTTCAGTTATTGTTGGCTTTCATAGACTGGTTTATCAATCAGTTATGGAGCCTACAAATTGACAATGTCAAAGCTTTTGCTGACTGCTAATTCTCCTAGGTGATGTATATGGTACAAATAAAAAACCTATATTAAAATGCCAGTATTATATACAGAACAAGATTTTCCACTTACCCTAAAATGATTTATTATAGTCCTGTTCTCTCTCATTTAGCCTCCTGCACCGTAATTTATTGGAAAACTGTTCCATAATTGCTGGTATGACTTTGACAAGAATTATAAGATGAGAAGACTTCAGTCATTAACCATTGAGAAATATATCAAGTGTTATTCTTGTATAGGACAACAAAAGCTACATTGACACTTTATCCAATCACATCACATTTCTTATGCTATACAAATTATCCCTTCAAGAGGGACTCAGTTGCTATAATAAGGAGGCAGCAAGAAAAAATTTGCAAGCCTTTTCAAAGTTAAAAACAACAGTCCACAAAAGAACTGCCCCACCAAGTCCTCAGCCATTATTATATTTTTGGGGAAGCCTGCAAATAAAAAACAAAACACCTAAGAAGAGGGTCAAGAGGAAACATTTCTATGCTATTTTCCTTGAATATACAAGCAGCATTTCTCATGCTATATGACATGTCATAGCTCAGTTTCACTGCAGAAGAATTTCCCCCAGAATCCATTCATGCCCTTGGATATTTCTCTGCCTATAATACTAAAAATAAAGCAAAGTACTAAGTGAAAAAATGAATGCGTAGCAGCAGTCTTTCCAGTCCATACTTATCATAGAATGCCTAAGGTTGGAAGGCACCTCTAGGGCTCATCTAGTCCAACCCCCCTGCACACGCAGGGCCAGCCAGAGCACGTGGCACAGGGCTGCATCCAAGCGGGTCTTGAAGATCTCCAGAGACGGAGACTCCACAACCTCTCTGGGCAGCCTGTTCCAGTGCTCTGTCACCCTCACTGTCAGGAAATTTTTCCTTAAGTTCCTGTGGAACTTTTGATGCTTCAGTTTGTGGTCGTTTCCTCTGGTTCTGTCAGTGACCACCACTGAAAAGAGGCCAGCCCCATCCTCCTCACTCCTTCCCTTAAGTCCCTTAAGGTATTTATATACGCTGATCAGGTCCCCTCTCAGCCTCCTCTTCTCCAGGCTGAACAGGCCCAGCTCCCTCAGCCTCTCCTCACAGGGCAGATGTTCCAGGCCCCTGATCATCCTCGTGGCCCTGCGCTGGACTCTCTCCAGCAGCTCCACATCCCTCTTGTACTGGGGGGCCCAGAACTGGACACAGTGCTCCAGATGTGGCCTCCCCAGGGCTGAGTAGAGGGGCAGGATCACCTCCCTCGACCTGCTGGGTCGAGTTTTTATGTGCCTAAAGATAACGTGTTCAGCATCATCAGACCCATGAGATCTCAGGATGCGCACACTACTGTCTTCTTTGTCCTTACTTTAAAATCTGGCTCCATGTTTCAGTGACCAAATACGGACTTAAAGTTAAGCAGCCATTTTATAATGATGACAAACGCACTTTACCAGTTGCCATGGGAACTGGGACAGTAGCCACTAGACTTATGATAAAATGTATTCCCAAATGTAATTGTTTTCTTTCTAACTGTTATAATGCTACCAAGCTACCTAAATACCCAGAGAATTCAGAGGATATGCTGTTAGTTGAGCTAAGCAGTGCCCCACATCTTGCATTAGTCCTTTCTGGGTCTAACTGTGGAAGGATAAAATAAACAGATGCTTTCAACTAAAGATGTTAAAATTCTTACTCCAGGTGGAGGTCCTGAAAAATCAGAGGGAATCACAAGCTAACCAGGGCCTTAACTAAGTACAGCTACCCCAAATCCTGTATGCTACCAAAGAGAAAATATTTACTACCTGTGAGAAGACTGTTTTTGCATTCAATGAATGGGCAATGGAAATAACCGCAAAAATATTTGAGACATATTTCCTGCCTGTTACCTAACACACATTAACCTTCTTCTCCTGGTTTAATATTTTGACCAAACTGTAAATATCACATCTGCATCAAAATTCTCTATTTTCAAGTTTTTATAAATCAAGTAACAAACTGTTCCAGTAGCAGCTAAGAAACTAGTGTCAGAGCTGACATCCAAGTAGTAGGGAAAAATGTTAATAAATTACTAGCATTCAGGTAAATGCATGCCCCAAATAACATTTTTAAGTTCATTTCCTGCTATTTTTTCCTTCTCCAACTGAAAAGGAGCCAGAATTGCATTAATTAAAACATTTTCATAATATTTTACATAATAAAGAGTTATTACAGTCTTACCATTATTTGCATGTGTTTTTTTTAAACATTATGATGCTAAACTAACACAGATGTTAACTTAGTGTTCAAGCTATCTGTACATCAGCATTTTTAAACCACATTTCCTTTCCAGTTAAGTCTGAAGTATCAGCCTTTGCATTTGTCAATGTACATATAGCACCTTATCTAAAATCTCGTAGTTAGCTTGAGTAGAGGGGAAAGTGCCCCCACTGATGCTGGAAGCCAGCCTTCTAAAAAGCACAGTAACACATTAATTGTTCTCAGGGGAAATAGTGTAGCCTTTGTCTGCAGAAAAGATATATTGCAACCACACAGACAGGCGTCTATCAGTAATGGAAGTCTATCGGAACTGGACTAATACTATGTGACATGGGACATATTGTGTAAATGGAAGCCAAAGAAAACCAGTATTTAACCAGTATTTAAATTATTAGTGGCTTCCATAAAGGATTTATAATATACAAGTGAAGCTGAATTTTGTTAGTTGGAAAAAATTCTCTTGTAAAATGAGGACACACCTCAGTAGTTACATTTACACAGCAATATTCACACTGGATGAACAACAGTTAGAAAGGGCTATAGTTACATGCTGCTGTTTTAAACAAAAAAACAAGTTCACAGATTCTTCAGTGTTTACTCTTCTTGTCCACATGATTAGATCCTTCCTGCTGCAGTACTGCACTTGGCACCAAATTGCTCCTGAAACTGAGCTTTTTTTTCAAGCTACTTCAATGAAAAGAAAACAACAAAAACACAACAACAGAACTTAGCTGTAGTGACAACATTCAGTGCTACTAGCAGAAGAATTTAGAGTCACTGAAAACTAGCTGCCCAGCTAAATGAACAAATTAATCACCTCAACCAATCCTACACATATCTGGATCTTTTACTCACCTGCCTCCTATCCCTCTGAGATGATGATGAGGAGGAGGCACTTCTGTGTGATGGAGTGGATGTTTTGTGAGCAGGGGATATACTCTTCTCCTCTGAACTCATCTTTGCAGCAAACTTGTAGCAATGATCTTGTGCTCTTATCACTCATGTAGAAAGAGAGAAGGGAATACTCTTCCACATTCTTCTGTTTCACAGTTTATGGAGAGGCGAAGAAGAGTTCAAACAGCAGAAGTGCACTTTAATAAAGAAAAAAAAGGTGATAAAAAGAGTAAATATATTTTCATTATAAAATACTGCTCTGTAGCAAAGAAACCAGTCGATAGTCCCTATTTAACCCAATATATCTCCAAGTTCTTCATCTCCTTTCCTAATGCTACCCAGTACCGATATGAGTATGCTGCTCTGCAGTCTCACAGAAGGTAGAAGTAGCATTACAATATTCCAAAACCTTCTAAGAAAAGGTTTAGGAGCAGAGGCTACAAACCCATTACGAAGGGTTGTTGGCCCCTTTCGCACAACCTCCACAGCAGATGTGGTCTCATCCATGGGCACTGTGGAGGCATCGACCTCCACCTCTACCATTCCACCAACACCAGATAAAGTGTGGGATTCAGCTCTGCTTTATGACCACACAACAGCGAGCATTCCTCTTAGGACCCAGCTAAACCTAAACCTGCAAGTACTGTAACCGGCTAACTCTCTGGGACTTCCAGCATTACACAAATACCACTGAACATCCCATTATAACCAGCACCTCTTTAAATTCTTGCGAATATAAGGACTCTGGGTGTGCACATAGATTCCTGAAAACAGGAGCTGACATCAGCAAAAAAAACAGTTTCAGGACTCAGTACCTTTCCAAACAAATTGTGCCAACTACAGGGCTCACATCTTGCTCTCAAAGACAAGTGAAAGAAAATGAAGAGTGTTATGAACAGAAAGTGCTTTTGGACATATTAATCTTTTCATTTAGACTAAGATCTCAGTATATTTGCTGAGCTGTGTGTACAAAAGCTGCACTGATGAAGGCAGGAGCTGCCCAGGGCCTGATTCAGCCCGGGCTGCACAGACCGCTGGCTCCTGTTGCCTGTACAGCTGCTGCTGACATCCCCTCCGCTCACACAGTGCTCTGCTGGGTGTGAGAAGTTCTCTCTCATTTACTCCTCTCTGCCCAAACCTTTGGCTTTATCCAGCAACAGAAAATTAGATAATCATAGCAGCACAAAGGAAATTTATGTTACATACAAACACTGCCAAAAGCCACGAGTACATCAGGACTCCTCAGGACAGGAATTACGGCAGTCGACGCACAAAATCGATTGCTTTGAATTTGCTTCCACTGCCTGTTCTTCCATTAACCTTGGGTGAAACCATTCCCTGCTGCTTGCAGCCAGCATTTTTTTTATCCACCAGTCTTCCCCTACTCTGAAATACTGTGCCCTTTTCTTGTACACTCTGATGGCAGGACACCAAGCGCAGCACAGCAAAGCCAGATTTAGATGAGTACGGAGAAAAGCACTGTCCTGATTCATGCGATCAGGACAAAAACATACTAACTAACATCCAGACACAACTGCTGGCTCAAGAGATTAGGAAATATTGAGGATAGAGCTGTGGCTTCCTCAAGCAGAACAGATGTTTGTGCAACACCATCATCCTGAACCCAGATACTCAGAGGTGACTAAATAACTAATTACATGGTGGCTTCCAGCCACCAGCTTCTGGACCCTGCACCCTAACAAAAAACCTTCTGCTGGAGCACAGATCTGTGATGACTCATAAACAAGAGACTCCTTGAGGTTGTCTGGCTTTTGGCAGCACTGACAAAGTCACGTTACTCCAGAGCATGGGAATGCGGGTGGTATCACAAGTCCTTTGTACGCCTTCACCACGAGCAGTTTTAATGAGCAAGTCAGTTTTAAATGAATATATATGCACATTTTCTGTTTAGTATGCTAAGGAGAATAAAGCAACTTCACTTTATTAGTTATCAGCACTTTTGCAGGCATCAGTATTATCCTA
This sequence comes from Crypturellus undulatus, assembly GCA_013389825.1. Taxonomy (NCBI): domain Eukaryota; kingdom Metazoa; phylum Chordata; class Aves; order Tinamiformes; family Tinamidae; genus Crypturellus; species Crypturellus undulatus. The sequence goes on along the minus strand of VWPW01011999.1, from coordinate 35,845 downwards.
ATCGTATGGATGAACTTCCTGCTTGATCAAGGAGCCCCCAGGAGAATTACAGAGCTCACATAACATGCTTTGAGGCATGACTGGGAGGACTCAGCTGCTCCATGGCAGAAGTAAAAGCCGTCCACAAACACCAAACATCTCAGCAACGTCTGCATTCTTTTGGTTTGGAAGTGGTCCTGCTACAAAGGACCTGCTACAAGCCTAGCAAGACCAGTTGTGCTGTAGCTGCTCTGGCCAGTGACAACTAGAAAAGAGTTGCAGGAAGCTACTGAGACGAACAACTTGGCTTATTAGACGACAAAGTATTACTAGCAAGAGAAAACATTTTATCCGTTATTGAATTTCACTGCTCTGAGGACGTGATCTAGAAGTGTTTCCTTTCAGCTATGGAAAAAATATATATATATATTTTATATAAAAAATGTTAATAAGAACCCCAATCTTACCACACAACATAATGATCACGCCTTAGGGAGGCAGTGGTGAGGGGCCCCTGGCTGCGCGGCGCCCAGGGCAGGCTCGGGGCGCGCAGCTGTGGCCAGGCTGTGCGGAATGGCTACGAGCCAGCGCACATCACTTGGCTCTGGGGCATGAAAAGTAACACGAAATTATTTGTTATTCTGATAGCAGTACTCCAGCTCAGGATGTGGGCACAGGGATCCAGCCAAGAGCTGTCCCAGGGAAGTTCAGTTTGGCTCTGCAGCTCCGCTCTGCTTTGCTACCTGCAGCCTGAAAAAGAAGAGGATTTCCTCACCTTCCACGGGAAGGAACACCAAGGAACACCAAAGAACACCACTCTGTTTCTTGATTTTTCACTTCTGTTTGCATTGGTTTAAACACAAGGTTTACATTTGCGTACCTACAAGATTTGCATTTGTTTAAAGGTGCACATCATGGCACCACTGTTAAACTCATTTTTATAACTCTTGTAGCAAGCAAAAAAAAAATACTCGAGATTGTAAAGACATCCAATATCAGGTCAAATTCACCTCGGATAAGAAAACAGCTCAAAGTACTAATGTCATCTTTTACAGTACAAACCTGCTGGACAAAATTTACACTCCATTTTAAGGAACAAGCCAACTGCATTTTGGGAGGCATTAACCAGCAGTACCATTCTTCATAGAAACAAATTACACAGCACATTTGTTTCACAAATTCAGAGGGAAAATTGCACTCAAAGAGAGGATATTCCTGCCAGCCTAGCATTCCCAGGGACTAGTGGGTAGTTTAACATTATCTGTACACCCTACAAAGGTATTTAAGCACATTTTAACCGAAGATGTATGCAAAGATCTATACAATTTTCATACCAAAAATAAATCAAATTATAAATTTTAGAGATAGCAAAAGTGATAAGCCCAGTTTGCAAAGCTGTACAGATCACTTCAGTCATTTTAAGAGCTCAGTGGACAAGTTTCCAGCCATTTTCAGCCATGAGGTCCCTGAAAAAATTTAGTAGAGCAGCCTTTGAGCAAATAAAAATCAAATGTTTTTTAAAATATCCGATCTTTTTTCAGGTGATTCATGTGGAAAAAATGTATTTAGTATTGGCACAGGAGGAGACCAATCTGACACATCAAGTGTGTTTTTAAAGCTTTTGCAATTGGCAACTGCTGTTAGATATGGAACAAATGCCAGCATATTTTACTCAAGAAAAGAAACTCTGTCCTCAAGATTGAGATTCTGTGAAGTACATGTTTTTTTCCTTTGAAAGGTGTTTAAAACAAAATAGTGGCTCATACCTGAGCTATGCTATGAAGTGATTCTGTGGTAGACCTCAAGTACAAAAGGCTTTATCGAACTAGCAACTTGCCCAAACCACAAGTGTTTTATCATTAGCGGTCACTCAAAAAAAGTGAAATATAAGTATAAAACTGTACCAATCGCCTTCATACTAAAACACCACTTTTTATCCCTGTTAACAACAATAACTTTCACACACAGTCAATATTACTCATTTTTGGAAATTTCTGACATAGCGACAGTTCAATCAAAAAAAGGCAAGTCAGACATTTCAGAAAAGACAACAAAATTATTACAGCAAAGCAGCTAAAGCTACTGTTGTGCTTTTGGTGACTGTTATTTTATGTTGAATTTGGATTCTAATTCTCTATATTGCTAAGAGCTTGTTTTCCAATTTTGGCTTAAAATCTGCACAATACATCTTTTTAAGAATATATTAGATAGAATAAATGTAGTAAATTGATGTGAAGAGCCTTTAGGCTCTCTGTAACTAAGACTGAAGCACCCAATTATAAAACTAATTTTTTGGCTAACCTATTAAATTTACAAAAATAAAACCAACACTGTTGAGACTTCTTTTTCATGAGATTTTCTCACAAGAGTCCCTGGCAGTCTTGTTTGTTTCAGTGGGAGCAGAAGCAAGCCAAATGCCATGTTAGAATATTTCTATAAAATATGAGAAAATCTGAAAATCTAAACATTCAAATCATGAAATGTAAGAACATCTATCTCATCTTCTTTTTTTGTTTCTCCCTCTCTCCTTTTTTTTTTTTTTTGTAATTTCTAAAAACTGTGTATATTATTTCCTAGAAAGGACCAGAATGCCTCCCTGGATATGGGAGGCCAATTTTATCATTCCTTTTCTTCACAACAGGCATTATTTCAACTTGAAAATATTCCCACTGATTTCAGTTATAAAACCCAAGAAGAATGGCAATACCAAGCATAAGGGTATTGGCCATTGTTATTAAATGCTGCTTATACAGGTATCATTGACTTAAAGGGTGCATTTTGTACCACACCACCTAAATACCCTAGGAATGCACAAAACCACCCAGCAATTTAGGGGCATCAATTGATTCAGTCAATATGTGAGTTCACGGTTCATTTCAAAATTGCTTTGCTGCGAGTCCTCTGGCCAGGTAAGTGGCAAATAAATTTTTGAGTATATTTTGATGTGTACTGCCTTAAATTTTAATTAAAAAATACACCTAAATAGAGAAAGGTTGTTTTTATTGGAAAACGAAATGAGGTCAAATACAAGGTTTAAAGTAGTAGGTTTAGGTAGGTTTGAAAATCAGAGTGATAAATACTTTGACAAGGAGTGAAATGAGACAATACAGCAACGAAAAAGACTTGGGAAAAACAAGCTACATAAACTTGTACAGAGTAAACAGAGGACACAGTAGTGAAGTAGTGCACAGAAAATATATATTGGACAACCAGAGATAGAGATATTAGAGGTATCTCACTCTTAGGTGCCCCCACTGGCTTTAGAAGAAATCTCTGCCCTCTTCCAAAAATGAACCATGTCCCACAGAATTTGGCCAAGTAACTCTAGCTTGGGTTAGGAAACTTGTGAAAGGGCATCTTTTGTTTTTTTTTAAAGGCTACTAGTAGAAGCAAGGAAAGTGTACAAATATATGACTCACAAATTCATAGTTATAAATAGACTCCTGTAACGGTTAGGTGGAAATTTTCAATGGATAAATCCAAATGCAGCCTAGATTCAAATAAAAAACTTCTGTGATAAATATTGTTTCTCACTAGCTTTGTTTTCTGTGATTAATTTTTTTCTGTAAAAAATGCTCATACTACTTTATAGTCCATTTAATATTTTATGCAGTACTGGAATAATTTGGGAAGACAAGTTAGAATGCAGAATCGAGTCTCTAGACAAGCCAACTAAATATATGTGACTACCCCTGTTACTAGCATTATTTCAACAAAGACATCCTCACACTGATCTGTAAATATAAGATTGTCTTTCATTGGGGGAAAATAAGGGTTTTATGTGGTACTTGCTGTTATACAGTACAGTCACGCTACACTCAAGCATTCAATGGGGTCCAAACTTTTCCTAGTTTTGTGGAATATAACATGACACGTTGCCCTGCCTCATGCTGACCTCCTTCCATGCACACAAACCATAACCATGCTTTGGTTACATGTTGTGGTAAACACAAGCGTACTGCAGGAAAAACAAATATCAATGCTGTAGTGAAGCGTTGATGATTTACCACTCTTCTTATGACAAATGAACAATCTTTCTTCTTTTTATTTTAAAATAAAACAGATAAACAATCACTTTATGGCGACTGTTTCAGTATGAGAAACATCAGCATTTTAGTTTCAGCTGGGTGGAAGATTTAATAGCACAATGGCTGCAGTAATAACTTTCCAGGATAAAATTCAAAATAGGCATCAAAAATAACGTCTTGGCCTCTAAACTAGTGCATTTTAAATCCTACATAGGTACTAAAACAACATAACTGATAAAAGGGGCTCACTGATAGTTTTCAAGTCCAATACTTATGTCCAGGAATAAATGAGATGCCGGGAAAGCTGGGAAGTCGTTCTAGCACTAAATGGTTTTTAAGATACAAGATATTAAAACTCATGTGCCTGCATTACCATTGCCTCCTGCAAGTATAATCGAGCACAATCAAGATTTGAATATCAGAAACATTCACATCCAAATGTAGGCATTCATAAAAACACCAACATGCAGATATACACATTCTGGTACTGCATACACTAGTATATACAGCTCAAACACTGGCATGAATCACACCTTATGCCATAGTCAAAACCACCTAAAAATGGAGTTTAGACAGGAATGGAGTCTGTGTTACCTCTGAAGGGAGGTGCTGATGCAGCGTCCGGCCTCAGGGCAGACCTTGCTGGGAAGCCCTTGGAGCTCATTCTGTGTGCCAGGACATGCCCAGCACGCCCGGCCCATGCCATGTGCGAGCTTATTAAATGCAGTTGACTTTTTCTCTTTACTTAAGGTCTGCTTGATCACGTACTCCCTACTTTGTAAAGTCCCTACCCCACACAAGACCGCAGTAGCAGCAAACATCACTGAGGCCTTGTTTTAATGTCAGCCTCTTGCGTATCAGGGTGTTTCACGCTGGGTACGGTATCTTCACAATGACAAATAATTTCTTTTCTGAGTGGTTGCTGCATGTATATCTCAATTATATAGAAAATTATTTGTGCAAGCATAACCAGCTCCTGCACAAGCACTGCAGCACTCTGACAGACTCGGCCAAAGGGATGGACGAGGTCAAAGAACAGATAATCAGACCGAGGGGAGAAGAGGTCAGCACAACATCTGCCTTTCCTATTTTCTGCTTGCCTTCCCGATTAAGCATCAGCTTCTTCCCTCCCAGAGCCCTGAAGCGTGTGTGGTAATTAGCAACATTCCAGCACGTCCAAGCCTCCAGCTTAAGTGATAATTTCAAAACAAGCCCCCAGCTCATCTGCCGTCTCCGAGGACTGCATGGACAGCTGACGTGACCCTGGGATTTTTATTAGGATTTCTTTGTTGTGGCTCCTCCTGAGGAGCCAGCCAGCTGTCACAAATAGAGAACATTATTGATTTGAATGGGGAGGAAATATTTTACATATTGTGGAAGCAGCATACTGACGTGTATTATATGCATTTGTAGCAGATCCTGTGAGGAGGAAGTTAAGCATGTTTACATGCTTACACATAAATACTAATATGCATTGTTTCTCAGTTAAACATAAACAGAAAAAAATCTTAAGGACACTAAGCTAACATATGTTATGAGCTAACATAAGTCTAAAGCACTTATAAAAGTAATAAATAATAATAATAATAAATATATTCCATCTCTACACCCCTTTTTAAGTCAAAAGCATTGTTGAGGAATTTGTAACCATCACAATTTTTCAAAGAGAAATTTTTCATTTTTTAAAAAATAAACCATGAAGAGATTAGAAAACTTTAATTAAACGGCAGAAAAAAAATGTCTTAAAAAAAAAATCAAGCTAGTTTCATCTATCCGGAAGACACTGTGCCAAAAACAAACAAACAAACCAAAAAAACTCCACACTTTTTGACCTACTCCTTAAAAATACTCCTCTCTATCTTATTGTAGTACTGGATTTTTTTAGTACAAGCAATTCAGACAAAGCAAGAGGAAGTTAAAAGCATAACGACTTTCAACTGGGCAGTGATCTAAAACAGAGAACCTGATTTCCTATATAACAGCAATGCAAGATATATTCAGAAAAATATGCAAAGCCTCAAGAGCACAGGAGCCTCAAAGGCACATGTAGCCCCTGAAATCCTTATCTAGCTGCATTTTACTATCCTCCCTTTATTAACCTATCTCTTGTGTCTCTGCATTTTGTATTTCCACTCTTTCACACACATTTCATTATGGCTATAAGCTTCAGAACTACCAAGTAAAATTTTGATTTATGTGTCTCAGCAAATTAGAAGATGCCTGTTATATTGATCTTCATTTTTCCTGGTATATCATCAGATACTTGTAGGGGGAAGATGTCACAAAGTTTATTGCTACCTCAAAATAAATTCAAATCAGTTCAATAAACATCTTGGAAGCAAATGTTGGGGTGTTTGCCCAGCGTGCACAGACAGGGGAGGCAAATAACTGCAGCACTAGTGAGAATTTGCAAAGAAACTATTTTGGGGGATGCTAAAGAGAAGGTCATAACTAGTAAAAAAAAAAAAAAAAAAGAAGACGCAAGTACAGGATAGGAATTTTATTCTTGGAAGCAATTAGCCTGACAAACCATTAAACGCCACAGTGGATCAGAGCTGTAAAGGATAATATCCTGAATGATTTATATACAATCAGAGAAATATCAAGGAGGAATGGGGAGATTGTATTACCTCTGTGACTGCTACTAAATCACTGTGTCCTGTTCTGCTGCCCACATTTCATAAAGACATTCACAAATGGGTTCAAAAAGAAAACCATGAGCATGATGACAGGACTGAAAAACATCACTACTAATAAAAGATTTATAGAGGTCAATCTATTTAGTTTGTCAAAGAGAAGATTAAGAGATCGTTGGGTGACGATCTATAACAAGCTGCATGGAGAGAAAGGAATGTAATATTAGAATTCTTCTCAAAGGTATAACAAAAGCTGATGGGTCAAAAAAAGTAGAGCTAAATATATCCAAGTTAGAAATAAGGCACACACTTATAAGAGCACAGATAATTAAACACTGATAAAACACTGAGGATCACAATGGATGTTTATATGGGAATGAGAAGACATTTTTAGATCAGACTGGATTAAAAAAAAAAAAAAAAGTTCCAAAGCTCAGCCACAGCTACTAATGTGGGAGGGAAATTCATTCAGCAAAGTGCATTGGGCTCCTGCAAGAGGCCAGACTGCAGCATAATGCAGATTCTCTCTCTCCTTTCCCACAGTCCTAAGGGAATAAAAACTGATGGATAAACTAAAAGAAATAAAATTATTTATTATTCTAATCTTTAATGCATGATCTCTCATGCTTTAATCTCTCCATTTTGAATATTCCAAATTTATCCTCATATGTCACAAAGCATTTTCTTAATATGGAATGCTATTAAATATTCTTGAACTCTGGAGAAATATGTATTCTTCTTACCGTTAACATTTATTTCTCTTACTGCTTTAAGGAAATCTCTCTTCCTGACACTAGCTTAAAGCCTAAGTGTCCATGGAAGTGCAGGAACACATCATAAGGTGTATTCTTATCTCATTACTACCTGAATTTCTTTGCAGCTCACTGAGTGATGGTTTCATTAGAAAAACAGAAAAAAGGAAAACAGATGATGCATTTTTGGCACTCCATTGACATGAGCAATAAAGCACTTTGCAAAAACATTAGAATTCACAGACATGCCTGAAGAGAGAATGAGATGAAAAGTTCATTTTTAAGCATCTGCAGAGTTCTAAGACACAATGACTAGAATTAAACTGAGCAGAAGAAAGGGGGAAATTCTCAAGAGCAATTTCCTGACAGAGTAAATCAGTGGGAAAAAAATCTTTTTCTTTTTCCCCTTAATGTGCAACTGATTATCTCTTGACTATCTTCTATGAGGGAAAGGTATTCAATTTTGTATCAGATTATTTCTTAACATTAAGCGCAGCACACATCAATTGTTAAACAAACTTAGTTTTTCCTACTTTTGAAATGCTAGTAAGTTACTCTACAGTTTAATTGGAAAAAAAATAACACACTGTAAAAACACTCAAAAGTAACATTCACTTAGCAAGGAAAGATCTCTATCTCCAACATTACCAATAACATCAGCTAGAATTACACTACACTAAACTGCTCCCCTCTGTGAAGAGCACTAAGCATGCCTTAATATGAGAACAGAAATGCCCTCAGGCACCTTTCACATAAAAATTATCTTAGCAGTCCTAGAATATTCTCATCATGGAAAAGCTGTATGTTGTCCATGAGTCACTGATTTCCAAAACATATTATACGCAGAAGACTGTTCATAACGTGTATTGAGCCTTCGACGTAAAGACATTGCAAAACCAGAAGAGACTACTGTGATCATCTATTACAGAATGGATCAAGGGAGTTTTCCGACTTAAACTCCATTTGAATTATACCATATAATTTGGCAAATCATCCAATACGAATGCAAATGGCCAGTAGTGGGAAACCACCACAAACCCTAATCAGCTCTTGTACTAATTAATTACCCTGCATTATTAAGAATGTGCATATTGTATCTCATTTAGTTATGTTTAGCTTCAAACTTAAGGCAATGGACCTTGTTAAAGCTTTGCCTATTGCACCGAAGAACTCCCTATTATAAAGTTTCTTGGTGCGTGTACTCATTGATTTTGGTGTTGATTTGACACTTTGGAAATCTAACATTGTTTTTCACATCTTTTGAAGGATTTCAGTAAGTTTGAAAAAACCTGGAGAAGAATTGGCATAACTAAGAAGCTGATAAACGTTTTAGCGTCAGATGTTCAGAAAGGTGTTTACTGAATTCAAAAGACAGCTAAAAGGTTCCTAGAACATCTCAGATGAGATGTCCCTTCCATGGTAGCCCTCCGGGATGAGGCAGGCAGCTGCTTGAGTTCGCCACTCCATGCCCATGCTGTTGTTCTCATCATAGATGTGCTTCATGTTAGCCAATTCTCATATACGATATTAACCCATAATACATTCTCCCATTTTTATGCAAAACTGGCATTGAGATAGCTTATTACAGGGTATTACCTTCCAAAAGGTACGCTGCCTGTGAGGCTATGCAAGCTTCACCAAGTGTGACTCCAAGCCTGAGCAGAGAGGAGGTCTCAGACTACACAAGTGAAGAAAGGAAAGCGCATCCAGGCCTCCCTCACGGTTGCGTGGCAGAAACTCAGCAGTGCAGCGAACACGGCAGCTGGCAGGCAGCACTCCCGCTTATTTGTGTGCGCACTGGAAAACCACCACTCTCAACAGGAGGTCAGCACCCAACATTGCCACTTTCTTTGAAAAGAACATACAGAAATTCTACTCAAAATTCCTTACAACTAGGGACAGGACACTTGCATTTAGTACTCCCCGGTGTTTCATAGAAAGCAGCATGGGTAGTAATGCCCAGCTGAGATTCCTGTTTTATTTCTCCTTAAAAATGCCTTGCTTCTAAGCACTTCAGTGATTGATGATCATTATTGCATGACCTGCTGCATTAGCACCACTTGCAAGACATGAAATTGCTTTTCCTCTGCTTGACACATGATAAACCAGAATGTCCACAGTGGCAGCGGAGAATGAGACTGAGACTCAGATGGAGCTGTGTAATCAGGAAATAAGGTGTATGGGTCCAGGCAGCCAACTGGAAAATGGGTTAATTTTATACCCAGCACTCCCACCTCCTTCAAAGCTCTCTAGCCCCTCTCCAGTATTTTTCAGTCTTTCTGTCCCCGATCCGAGTACACAGCATCTCCCTACACACCAGCTTACTCTCCTATATTTCCTGACCATGCCAGTTAATGCTTCCATTCATGAAATTTCACATCTTTCTTTTCTAATCCAAACCCTTTTCTAACCCAAACCCCTTTTTTCCTAGCTGAGACATTGCACAGCATGGCCTAGAAGCAGCAAGAGAACAGCTCACAGCAACAAATTCTCTTCAAACAATTCAAAACAAATGCAGTATTTGCAAATAACTGCTATTTGAGGGAAAGGCTGGTGTTGCAGATTCAAGTTAAAGACAAACAAAGATAACCTTCAATTCACTTTATACCACATGGATCTGTGCCTCCCACATCTCTACGTCAAAGGGCCGAAGTAAGAGAAAGGCTTTTTCCTGCTTGGTTATCAAGAAACATTAAATAGCATACCGAGAAACAGAATATGCCTTGTTTCAACACTACTAAACCTGTGCCACACTTATTTTATCACAAACCATTTGCAATTTTCTTTGCATCATAATTTATAACACAGGGGCTTAAAATAATATCAGCCACAACATCAGCACTTACACAATGTTTTTCATCTGTAGTTCTCAAATTCTCTTCATTTTCATTTCATTTTCATTTTCTCTCTCTTCATTTAAGAAGTTTAATTTTAGCATAGAGACAAGTTAGTTATTGCAGATGCGGAGTTCGCAAGTTGCAATCAATTCTCACAAAGTCCTCATTAATGATCTGAAATAACAGTTCCATTCAAGCTTTAAATGGAAAGTGGCTACCAATTATGCACAACACTGCTTGTCATTGTGGTTTAGCAGAATATTTACTAAGAAATAATACATTTTCTTTTGTGTTCAAATGCAAAATTCCCAAACTGATCTCAAGAACACAAGGGAAAATTCCAAACTACCTAATTTCAAAACAACTTTAAAGAGACTCAGAATCTTTCCTCAACACCTTCTCCACTTTCCCCAGTAAGAAGCAAAATCCTCTTTCAAACATTTTAAGCCATGGTTTAAGTCACCTGTGCTAACTGCACAGCGTTAAGGGCAAGCAGCAAAACCCAAGAGCTGACTGCAGCATTACTCTACTGAACAGAACTCCAGTGAAAGAAAACTGATGAAGGGAACATGTACTGAAGAATGAGGGCTCTTCTGCAATCTCTCCAGTTTCCATCCTGCTTAGTTATATGCAGGATGAATCATCAGTCACAAGTCAGGCAACTGCTTTTCATGAATACTGACCTTGCCTGGTGCATAAAGGAAAGGTTTCTTTTTCAGTATGTTTAGTTATAAGTAATTAAAGATGAACTTAGGTAAAGTCATATATAGGTAGTTATGTCATATGAAGACCTATAAAAAGACATGTCAAATACAGGCAAACTTCACAGTTTCCTACTAAATCAGACAATACAACCTTTCATGCTGCGGGTAATGCAGCACCATCCCAACGCTGCAGCAAAAGCCTAAACCTGCTATCATTTAGAAAGATTAACAGTGCAGTGACGAAACCAAAAAAAAAAAAAAAAATCAAATGCAAGATTACATAACCATATCAAATGTTAGTATGAGGGATATATGCCCTGGACATTTCCTAACTTGATCAGGTTACCCCTGCCTCATGGGGACTGCAGCATGTCATATTTTGTACATGGCATCAGAAACTTGTAACAAGAGCTCATACAAACTATTCACCTGTGCAAATAGGCTAGTATTTTTAGAGATATTTTATAAATTTTACTCTAATTAATTACACTATGTCAATTGGCACCAACTCTATGGAGCTGAATTATAAAATTTTGCTAATACCTACAGTAGCTTTTTGGACTTGACCTGTAATCATCCCATGCAAACGAGAAGGCAGCTCACTTATTTTAAAATAATGTAATTTGGAGAATCCCATATTTAAAATGCAACTTAATAACTCATTTACAAGAAAAAAAAGTTTCAAATATAGAACAGATTCTAAGATCTTCTTTTTTCTTTTTTCTCCCCCCCAAAATATCATCTTTGTTTCAAAAACAGGAAAGTAAAACTGTCAATCTAAACCTGGCAAGCAGCGAATACCCATAAAATTAGAGTTCTGCATTAAGAATGGTGAGCAACTGCAAACCAAGCTGCCTGCAGATGCAATGAAGTCAGTATGACTTTGCAGTATTTTAATCTTCTGCACTAATTCCTCATATTAGGGACTGTCTATTCAAGAAAATAATGGTGTTTTCTTTTGTAATAGGAAGAGATGGGGAAGATGATGAGAAGAGTTCCTGAGACATAAAATTTTTACATACTGGAAAAAGCATCAAAGAAAATCCTTGAACTAACATGCAGCTAATTTCTCAAATTATTGAATGAAATGCCCACTGCACTGCACACACTTTCCAGTTGGCTCAGTATTACCCAAAGATCTGTTTGTAAAAGTGCCAAGTACTCTCAGACCAGCACCAAGCAGCATGAAGCATTTCACACTAAGCAAGAGCTAACTGAACATGGCCAGAAGAAGAATTTTACAAGTTTGTGGCAGCCCATCGGAATCTGTAACAGTCAGCTGCCGTCATGGATCATGTCTCTAGGTGTAAATTGGCTTCTTTTCCAGTACTATAACAAAACAGGGGGGAAAGGTAATGTATAAAACCTATAATAATATATATAAAATAATATATTACATATATTTTATATATATAGTATAAGTATATATATATGTAATATATTTATTATATTTATTATACATAAAATGTCCTACAAGCTAATAAGGCTTTTCCTCTACAGAATGCAAAGACACACTTCTGTCCTTCTAGAATGGATGTTATGTTACCTTCAGCTTGAAGGCAGAAGGAAACATAAAAGACAGAAAGATTACTAAGCGACTGTAATATAAGATTAAAACTACAATATTTGCAATTGCAGAATGCTTGAGCACAACATAAGGTATTAGGAAAAGGATGCACTATAGCCTTCACATTATCTCAAATTTGAGTCACCCAAACAAAATGATCACAATAGCCCATCTTCTAAATGAGGAAGTTGCGTAAGAAAGCACTAGTGAAAGAAACATCTAGTAAAATACTGTGGTTAACATTTTTTCCTACATACATCTAGGAAATATTCAGCTATTTCCCATTACTTTAAAAGCTAAAATCAGACAACATGTAGATAGTGTAGAAGTCTAATATTGTTTCATTATCTTAAAATGTTTTCATGTTACTTCAAAACCTTTATGAGACTATTCAAATTTATTATTTTCCCACCCTCCTCCTGTTTTTCCTATTGTTCTAGAAGGTTTTACCAGTTTGGAGTTGGTGGCCGAGTATGGCTCTTCTTATAAAAGAGGAACACAGACCCAGACCCTACCTAGCACATGAAGGACCCTATGGTGACACAGGTAAGGAGGGTTTCTCTGCAAAGCCCCATTCAGAACAGGATAAAGGGCAAGGAACAAAGCCACTTCTACAGGATCACGAAGACTACACTTTTATTTGGTCTATGCAAAAGAGGAAAAGGATTGTTTCTTGCTTATTTCATGCCTTCCTCTTTCCCTACCTTTATTATTTTTGCCTATCAATCATCATCTTGCTCTCTTGAGAAAAATAAGCTGGAAGCTAAAAGTTTGAAAATTTGTAGCACAGAAACCTACTACATATTGTGCTTCATTAATTCAACTATAGTTGGTTTTTTCTTAACATTTAACTAAACTGTTTCTTGTTATCAGAGTAGCAGTAGCTTACATGACCTGGAGATAGGATTTTCAGAAAGTTTTCCTTCATGACTTGATCCAGCAAACAAATATATACATATATATAAAATGGAGATGTTAAGAGAACTCCATAACCAGCTTTCCAATATGCATAATTTTGTGTCTTGCATGTCACCATCACTTCAAAGCTAGCCTTCTTCATAGTCTAATTTTTATGTTCTTCTTTGCCTGAGTCAGAAATGACTCATTACCTAAGTTATGATGAAATGTACAAAAGACATAACATTCAGTCAAATGGAGTAGAGCCAAAGGCTTGAGGTACCCTTGCTTTAAAGCATTTTCCAGCTACAAACACCCTGACTGTTCCAAACTGGCATAAACTGAACTTTCCACTCTCATTTATAATTTCTGATCATGACACTACTAGATGAAATAAGGGAACAGTCAGAAACAACTTGCCTATGTTTAATGTTCTAGTCCTACATCAGCTAATTTTTGCTATACACTATTGGAATTTAATTTTCATTTAGAGCTCAGAAACAGAATGCACCTCAACTAATGTGTCATGTGAAAGTATGTTACAAAAAAAAAAAGAATGCTCTAATAAACAATGAATTATCTTAATATCATGTTTTTATTGATAATGAGACAGAATAAAAAGTAGCTGTAAATACCCATCCAAAAAATGACACAAACATGTTTAATAGTTATTAGAAAGAACACTTTCATTTTTTTTTTTTCTGAAGGTTTGGAGAGAAAGAAAATTAAGAATAAAGAAAAATAAAGAGAGGATTGGGCCCATTATATAAAAGTTCCTAAATTTAAGCCTTGTAATGTGCTTTTCCATTAGAGCAAACTCAAGATTCATCATTTTATTTATGGAAGGATTCCCAGAAATGTCCTATTCAGCTCTTCTGGAATACCCATGTCAAATATGGGAGCAGCAATCCAAAATTCAAGAACAGGGAGAGGTTCAGATAACAGCTTTAGAAGAAAACTGGTAGGAACCAAATCCCACTGGACACTAACCAGGTAGTGTCTAACCATATTCAAAAGGACACTGGTGTCACCAGTGCAATGAGTACAAGCTTTCCCCTCACAAAAGGGCATGGTGACGACTGCCACAGTCTTGCCTGAAAGCCCCTGGAGAGAAGCCAAGACTACAGAAATATTATCATCATCTTCGCCATTAACAAGTCAGTTCAGAAGAACATTTCTGACTCACTGCCTGCACTCCACAGGGCACATAAACAAGACTATGCAATGTGTTAAGCACCACATTCACATAGAAAAATTAGGATTTTAAATCACAGTAAGCGACATTGACCTCAGACTTTGAAATATCTTATTTATCTGAAAATACTAATTTTTTCAACTTCGGCCATTTCCCTGTCTGAAGGGCTGAAATTTTTTAAGAGCAGCCAAATATTACAGAAATACTTTTGCTCAAAGGTACTACAGGCCAGGTACTTAAGATTTAACTTTGTAATATTAAAACCTGTGCCATAACTGAGATGATTTAATAAAGAGTTTAAAACAGAAATGTGGCAAACATCAAAAAATAGTGGAAAATATTATCTTTTTTGTGTGCATGGCACTACAGGAACAGAGCTTCCCTCCAGCAGTAACTAGCACCATCACAAATGCCAGCATTTCCTGAAAACCTGCAAGTACACCTGACCACTGCTACAGAAATAGCATTTTTTATGCACGACCACTGTTGTCATACAACTTTAGGATACTTGATCTAAGTAGGAAATCTCACACAAGAAACGAAGGAGCTGGAACAAACCATGACTGCTTTACAAAAAAAAAAAAAAAAAAAGTGCATCAGCATACTCAAAGACAGTATCCACAAGTATTTATATGTCATCAAAACTGCGTCACTGGAATTAATATTGTCATTTAACAAGACTGATTTCCTAATCTAAAAGATTCACAGAAAGGACACAAATCCTTTTCTTACTGTGATCATTAACACAGAAGAAACAGATCCATTCTTAAGGCATGTAAGACACAAAGCAAACCCACCGCGCTAACCTCCTGACGTTCTGCACTCTGGCAGCACGTGGGGATCCTGATGTACGTGCGAGTTTCACAGCACCTGCAAAGCAGCAGGGGCTGCTTGTGAGGCGTTCCGGGAACCAGGGCTGCCAAAACTGCTACAAGGCAGGTCAAACCCAGCACACTAGAGCCAAATTCTTCATCTCCAGAAGCAAGGAAGAAGATCAACCACCAGGAGTTTTAGACCAGCACACTCTCACATGCCAGGAAATACCCAGCCCTAGCATCAGTGATACAGCTCAGTCGGAAAATGAGGTGTTTTATATTTCATAAGAAGTGTTTTTCTTGTGGTATAGACAATCAAATGATTGTTCATCAATAGATCATATCATGCTAATTTATTCTGATAGACTCCACTGCATTCTTGTCATTCAGAATTTCCAATTTTAATTAAAAAAAACAATAATTCCTCAACAGCAAAATTTGGCTGCAGTCCTACAGGCTGCAAATCTAATATTGTCCAAATAACTCCTTAGGGTGTCATAGAATCAATACTCCAAAACAAATTCTCTCAGAAGTCAGGTCAGTTACAGTATTGTGGTAAACCTCATTTACATCTTTAAAAATTTATTTTGGCTTTAATACATATAACCCTCTCTTTGTTTTTTTTCCCTACTAGGGCATAGCTTTGTTTAATAATTACTGTTATCCTGAAAAGATGCAATGAGCCAAAATTATGACAAAAATCTATTATTTAATCCAATTTACTATAAGCTAATGCTACAACAACTGCTGTCTATCTTGGCAAATCATATGTAGTTTAAGTACAAAAAGAACAACTCTAAAAAAAATAAAGATGACTTGTATGATATTCAGTACTGGGCACAGCTTATCTGAGTCACCCATCCAACCATCACAGCTTGCTTGGTTTATCAACACAAATTCAGAAGCCACACGCTGCCCCCATAACCGTTATCTCCCGTCCCACCACCTTGCAGAAGCTTCTCAATGGGCTCTGCAACCTTTCCTTCCTCCAGCCAAAAATACAGACAGAAAAGCACTTCTAGGCTTATTTGGCACCCTAAATAAAAGTTTGTAAATAAGAAGCAACTCAGAAATGACATCATATTTAGCAACAGTTAATACATTAAAATACTTTAAGATCTTTATTGGGTGCTAATTACACAGTCAAAAAAAAAAAAAAAAACAGTACTATTGTAAAGTAGCTTTTTAGAAGTGCACTATCTATCCCCCTTCCCATTGCATTTGGTCAGTAAACAGCATGGGCTCATCCTAGTCAACCGGAGCTCAAGCCTTTGGGCCTTTCTAAATTTAGAAATTTACAGAGAAAATAAGTACTGGTGTGAAGCTGAAGCTGACAAATTCATACCAGAAATAAGACATACATTTTCAAGCAGAGCTATCGGCTCAATTTGTGTTAGTCAGATTTACAGAAACATGAAGACAACAGACTTTACTGGAAGGTAAACTGCATGAAGTGGCTTTGCTGTTTCTTTTTTCTTAGTTTAGTCAGATCACATTCCACTGCTGCTGTAACAGTTTGCAGAAACCAGGAAGCACTTCTCCCCCCACCTAGTTTGTGGAGAGATCCTCAGCTATGAGATTTTACCAAAGCCATATGTGCGATATTAAGCAGGAAGCACTCGTGATCCTAACAGCAATGAGAAACGTCAAGAATTTACACACTTCCAGGGCTAATCTGATTGCCAGATTTAGGATCAAGAACTAATTTTCCCTTTAGCTCAAACTGACAGGGCTTATGGAGATGCAACCATCAGACTTCCTTGGCTTGCGTAATGATCTACGACAACATGCTCCAATACATGAACATAGCCGGGGGGACACAGCCAGACAGTCCCTTTGCAATTACGTTAATAGCAGGCATATAGAAAATATTCCCGAATTCCATTTTAATCTAATAAAAATAGTAATACAGAGAAATCTCTTGGGAAATATGGGATCAAAAGAAGATCAATTAAGAAGATTAAAGAGACTGCAAGGGAAACAAAGTTCTACAGTTACAAAATAGTCAAATTCTAATTTTAAAGTAGGTTGTTACAATTAGAACTACTTCAAATATTATATTGCTTAAATTGCTTACGCAAATATTGCTTAAAACAGGAAAAAATTTACATTTGTAAGATCAAATTTACTGGACAGTTCATAAAACATACAGTTTTGCAAAATACAAAGATAACCAATATTGCAATCAAATTATAAAAATTATGGATCTTTAAATACATATATACAGAGAAAAGAGGTTTTTGAATCTAATATCTAATATAAGCAGACAGTTAAATAAAATTGATCCAATTCCTTAAATGAGGAATCTGAGCCTCTCCCTTTATTGTTTATAAAATCCACTCAGTGATGGAAAGAACACGTAGCTGTAGATTACACTTTATGTAATTTTGTATTGTTACTATCTAAAATAAATTAAAAATCTCTATCACATAAATGGACAGGCTTTATTCTGAGGAAGGTAGAATATAAAATGTACCACTTCCTCAATTCAGTTAGTTGCATTTTACAGATTAACCTCCTAAATCTGTACTTAGGTTTGAAAGTTAGTGGCTTCCACCGTGGCAGCTCTCGATATTCAGCAGTTCATGCTGAAGCAAATGTCAGCAGTGTTTGTGGGCTTGCACCACTGAGAAAAGGTTTCTCTCCTCAGCAAAGCTGATGAAAGCAACAAAACAAACCACAAAGTGAAATAAAAATTCCCAATAGCAAACAAAGTTTCCCACTCAAATCTCTTACAAGAAATCTGCTCAAATTTATATGGTGAGATGGATATTTTAAATGCCTAGCTATTAGAATCACTTGAAGTTTCTGAACATGTTAGCAAAAATACCCCAAGGAAAAAAAAAAATCAAGTTCACTCTCCTAAGGAAAAACATAGTCCCTGTGGGGTACTGCGCACACTGACTTGTAGAGGGACGGGACAGGCCAAGCTCATTCCACACTTACGTAGCAGGTTCATTAAGTTCAGCTACTGCAGCAATGGAGGCTCCTGCAAGACCCTGGATAAACCTGCGATCTAAACTTCATTTTGATATCAAACAAACACATGCTAACATGAAAAGGCTCCGGTCAAATTATAACATAAACTAGGACATGAACACATAGGAAGACAACAACCCCACAAAACCATGGGATAAATTCATGTCATAATAAGTAATGCAGGAAAAGGAGATGATTTTTGTTGTAGCAGGTGATAAAGCTCTGTGATTTTTAAGTCAGTGAACACTGCTTTCTGAACCCAATTATGTTCCACACGTGCATCTTCTGCATGTAATTGCGACCACTGTGGCAGCAGCTACGCTGAAAGCAGCTGACAGAGCAGAGCACTTACAATGACCGGTGAAAATAAGATTTTAATAGATTAGGACACACATCAACGTAACAGGTTTTGTTGATCAAATTAAACCAAACCACTAGAGAAAAAAGCCCTAAAGATGACATCAGACAAAATGGATTGTATAAATGAAACACAGTTAAAGGAGAACAAAAGTAGTTCTGGACTAACAAGGAATGCTCTCCTCCAACAACTGAAGGAACATCCATCTAACTGGCAGAATAAACTGACTCTTAATCAGACTTCAGATATCTATCAAACACACACACACACACACACTTGGACAAAACACTGATGGAAGATGAGTTATTTCCTATTTAATTCTTTGGGTTTGTTTTTATTTGTCTCTCATATTAGTTTTATTTTGAAGGTCTTCCTCCTCTTAGAATTCTTTAAAATTCCTTAAAGCAAAGAGTTAAAATTAGAGCTCTGCATTGCTCTGAATTTTTAAAAAAGCTTAAAAGATCTGAACAGATGGAACAAATCTATCACAGGGACATGAGCAATCCTTAAATTCAAAAAACTTTATGGGCATAAAATGAGAAAAATAAAGTGGGTTAACAGCAGTAAAGTGGGTAGCGCATCCCAGTATGGATGCGGAGACACGAGTGCAAGCCCCTTGCCTGGGCTGGTGCCAAGGCTTGCCTGCAGTTACCCGAGCTGTAAATAGGTAGCTCTTCATTCAAGCGGAGAAGCAGCAAGGCAGACAGCTGTGATACTCGCCATATGGTTCCCTTGGGTGCTGTTGGCTACAAAATACAAGTGCGCCTTAACCGCACGCGACCAATAAGCCACCTGCACCCAGAAGGGATCTTTGGTAGTCTCGTAGCAGGGAAATAAAACTTCAAGCATCCAAACATCAGTAAATTAGTTGTTTTCTTTTTAATGGATGGGAGAGAGGAAAAAAAAAAAAGTGGGGGTGGAGGGGAACACAGAAATATAGATTTTTCGACAAAAACTGTCTCTCTCATGCAAAATGCACCATTTCAATGTAACACTTCCAACGTGCTTGACAGAGGATCCTTTCCCATTTTTAATCCCATTATCTAGCTCCTCTTCTCAGTATTTCCTCGACATTTTTCTTATTTTCTAAGTATTTTTATTCTGTTCAAATGTTTCTTCCCCTTCACCACTCTCTTCTGTTGCATTTGTTTCCATTCTTTGCTATATTTTCTGCATCTACAGAGCACAGACCATACCCACTGCCATTTGCCAGGCAATTCCCTCCTTCCCTGACGCCGCCTTTTACATTTTCCTCTCCTCATGTGCGTACCCCGTGCCTCTGCTTGTTTTCCATGAGGGCAGCAGAGAGCAGAGCGCGGGCAAAGATAAAGAGGGAGCAGGCATTCCTCCGGATTGCCGCCGTCACAAGGAGGGCCGCGTGCCACCCCGGCGCGCCGTTCCAGCTGGCGGCGCAGCCATCCCGGTGCTACCTGCCAAGGATGCTACGTTGCTCGGGCAACCACTCCTAATAGTCTTTTGGGATGCTGAGCAAACGAGATGCTTCTCCCGGTGAGCGTGAAGGTCACGCTCGCGCTGCACCGGCGAGCGCGGGTTACTGCTACAGCAAGCGAAGCACTGGAAGAACAGATGAAGCGGCCCCGCACGGAGTCGCGTTGCAGTCATGTATAAAATCCAATCCACTCTGCAACTACCATCACGTAGAATAACAGCGCACAGCACAGCTGCCGTACAAGACCGCAGCGGTCACCGTGCCAGCTATGCCAGACACATCGATGTTATTCTAGACTCCTGCTAAAAGCAAATCCAAATGGTCCTTGTGGCTAGAGAAAATAAATTAACAACCTGTTTATATACAATAGCATCCTACTAGACTGTCACCTTGGCAGTGTACTATTAAGATCTTTCAGATACTGGGAAGAAAAAATCCCAGAAAGTCTCTCTTAAAGCAAATAAAGGCTAATGCTTTGAGAGCAGTAACTGTTGCCTCAAAGTTCTCCCAGGAGGTTCATCTCAATATATGAATATTTTGCATCTCAGAAGAAACTCACCATATGCTGGATGGCTTTTCTTAAATAGAAAAGTGGTTTTGGAACAGACAGATCTTTCCTTGAGCATGTTTATTGACATGTTTCATAAACTGCAAATTTTGACTGAGAAAAGGACGTACTTTAGCTGTATCCATAGTGATTTTTCTTCTTCTATTTGATGACCAGAAGGAGGAGGAAAATATAAATTTCAAGTAATTTGGAAACAAAAATTCAGGTGTAACATCAAGACACAAAGAAATGAAATTTCAACTTTTCAAAATTTTCCCCACGTTTTGTTCAGTGGAAAGTATTTGCTGCATTTAATCTAAAGTCACTGACAAAAGTACTGTTACCCCTAAAGAGCACTTGGTATTCCAGCAGAATCAAGCCCCTCCTCTGTGGGTGGAAGTATTGCCTCCCTTTATTTTCTGCCTGATCCACAAGACATACAGATTTGCCTGATTTTTTTCATTTAAACTGGGGAGTCACATGGCAGATGCCACTTAAACTTGAAATGGATCCTTTAAGAGTCTATCAGAAAAATGGAAAATGACTCTAATTCTTTTAACTATGTTTACTATATTTGCACTTTAATAGCTACACTATGACACACAAGGATTTCCTACAGCCAATGTTAGTCAACCTACATTGCTGTGTGTAATGTTTTTATCTTCTCTGACTTTCTTCCAAACTTACAGACATTGCAGCACCCTAAAATAAGCACATATATCTACCAAATTTACGCTCTAGAAAATAACTGGACAAGCTAATGAGGGAAAGATCTATCATGTTCAATATAAAAACTTCTGGCCTAGGAAGTCTCCCAGCTCAAAAGCACTTGGGGCTCACCGTGCCCTGGGAAAGCACCAAGCGCAGAGCAGGGCAAGGGTACAGGGCTGCCTATCGGCAACTGTCAAATCCCAGATACCAGGCTAAGCAGACCTCATGGGCAAGCCATCCTTCTCTTTGCTATTCTCCCATTTGAAGGGGTATAAATAAATAAAAAGAAGTGTTTTCAAAAATCAAAGTTGCTATAGAGTCCAAAAAGTACGTTTCTGATGAAGTTGTCTTAACTGTAATTCAACTTTTTTTGAAGCTCCTGTCCTAGTTTCAAAAGCCTGAGAACAGTTAAACTGAACTGAATATGAGATACAAATTTAGCAGTTGGATATATTTAGCCTCAGCTGGTTGGGAAGCACCAATACAGTCTTTGTTTAGACACATTTGCAAGCACGTACAGCAACTATTTTTGTTCAAACTTTCTTGCCTCTAGCACGTCCATAGTAGTTTCCTAATACAGTGTAGCACTAGCTGTTTCATAACAGTAGTTCCATAGCATTTGATTCTTAATATAGTGTTTTAGAATATCAAAAAACTCTTACAGTCCACAAAAAGAATTCCTGTTCTGCCACTAGCACTCACTACATCCACAAGGTCAACAATATCCTAGCACTATCATTCAGTGGCTTTGGTCTTTCATATCTTTATGAAAGGCATTTATTTAGAGGTATTTTCAACTTCAGAATGACGTTTTATCATACATAATATAATTAGATACAAAAAGATACTATTCTTATTTAAGGCTGGAGGAAGAGCAAACAGGAGTCATGTTTCTCTATTATAAACTATTATGCATTCTGAAATGTTAATAGAAAAAGTGACAGTGGTGAAATGCACTCAAGAAATAAACAGCAGGAAAATTAAACTAAGCATTAGTCTTATAATTAATACCACTGACAGCATGGTAATTTTCAGAGGAACCATATGAATTACTGAGGAGTTAAAATATTCCTTGATAACTCCAAGTAAATAAACCAATTTTGATGTCTTGTTGACTGTGTGTCCTTTGCTTTCAATTTTGAGCTAATTTTTGAAAGGCATTTTTGCTCATATCAGTACAGATATTTATATGTAGGTCTTGCAGTTTACAAAACAGAGCACTGCAGCGGGGCACTAGGAGGCTACTGCCCACATGCTCCAAATTGCAGGACAGGGACTCTTGCTGAAACAAATTATTTGTGCATAATTAGTATAGAAGTAGGAAAGTAGGAAGAAATGTGGAAAAAAAATGCAGTATGTCTTACTATATAATTTTAAATACCATATTGCTTTTTTATGTCAAAGACATAAAACAGGTCTGAAAGAAAAATGAAAAAAGAAACAATGAAAGAAGACAATGAAAAAAGAAACAATGAAAAAAGACAATGAAAAAAGAAACAATGAAAAAAGACAATGAAAAAAGAAACAATGAAAAAAGACAAAGAACAAGATTCTATGGTCATTTTGTACTGACATCAAGACAAAAGAAAACAAAAAGCATATATGGTATTTAACACAGATTAAAAAGCAGTCTAAATTTGACTGAATTTAAGATAACAAAAAGACTTCCAGCAGATAACAGCTAAACATACATCTTGTTGTTTCAATTACTATTGTGCCAGTTTCTCAGGAGGAAAAAGACCAGTATAGATCTGCAATTCTATTAAGGCTGACGATCAACACAGGGTTCACCCAAGGGGGAAACATTTATTACCGTAAATAACGTATCACTCTTGAAATAGATTTCTAGGCGTTATCTTTCACGATGACATCAGACTTCTTTACCAGTATATCATAATATCCTTAAATGCCAGGATCGTCCCAACACATCCAGTGCTGCTGCTAACAGCGAGTGGTTACACGCGAGCTCCTGGCCGGAGCCCAGCCCTCACGCTGATTATCGTACGCTCTTATCTGAGCGGGTCTGCTGAGTGCTCCTCCTTTCCTTGCTTATTGACTTGGATAAATCACTGAAGGCTGTCCTCGCTCCGAGGACTTTTTGTTCTCACTTCAGATGCCGAGATACTTGGATTTTCTAAAGCAGGACTCAACAAGACATTGTCAGGATTTTACAGATCAATTTGTATAAATAAAAAATGATCACTAACACACAAGTATTCTCTCTCTTACTTCAGAGAAATTCCTTATTTTTATGAAACAGAACTGTTCTGTACTACAGCTGAAGCAGAAAATGCGATAGAGAGTTTTACTTCATGTTTTGCTGGCTACAAAAACCTAAGCAGCTTGGGTTTCAAATTGTAACTTGAGTCATCAGTTTTGCCTGAACTACTAACATGTTCCCACTCATGGGCTGAAGCACCGTATCTCCTTTTTAAGCCCCTCTTACTGTCATCTACTTATTTCATAGCTACTGAGAAATGTCCTACCATGATCTGGCAGCAGCCTCTACACCTCAGTATATTCTGAAAACATAATAGCCAAGAGTAATGTCAAAAGTATAAATGATAAAATCCTACTATATTAAAAAACGTAAGAGAAACACACACAAGAAAAAAAAAAAAAAAGAAACACAGGCAAAGGGTTTTCCTCCTGTTCCTTCTTATCATTCACAAATTACAAGCTCAGGTTATGTGGAGGGTAACTTCACTTTTGTAAATTCCCTAGAATAAAATCATTTGACTGCATTAACTCTGAGCCATCTATCATCCAGACAGTAAAAATATACTGCAGTGTATATTTATACATAAGTATTAGCTGAAAAACAAATTACTATCCATTACCAGTTATAATATTGTCACTTTAACAAATAACCATTCAGAAAGTTACATCAGCAGACTCAATTGCCAAGAATATTCTGAACTCTACTCAAAAGAGAAAACTACCCAGTATCTTTCAGTTGCTACTTTTCATTAGCATATATTTTTGTACTGAACAGGGAAAGCAAAACAAAGAAAAAGAAAATACCTTATTTTACCCACTTATTTTTTTTAAGAAGGGACTTTATGGGATATGAAAATGTCCTAACGTATTTTGTTCATCTTGCCACACTGTGGGTGCAAAAACTGCTCATGGTGGCGTTTTGGGGTACAGAACCTCTTAATAGTCAGTTATCTAAGCCTCTTCAGACGGTCTGTTTTCAAGTGTTCTTAATAGTAAAATCTTACAGTCCAAGTTACAAAATTTCCCTTTGGAGGAGACATAATTCCAATTTAAGGACAGTAATAATTTTTAAAGTGAGTCATTTTATTTATGCTACATTCACGATTCCTTGAAAACAGCTAGTAAATAAGCATGTATGGGATGTATCAGAAACCTCAGCCAAGATGCTCATAGCCATATATACGGAAGAGAAACTCCCCTGCTGTACACAGTACCTGTTCCAAAATTTATCAGCATCATAAAATAAGAGCAAAATGCTTCTTGAAAGACTACGAAGAAAATATGCTAAGGAGGAGAAAAGGACTTGAAAGATTATATTACTGCTAAATAGCTATACCTAACAAGTATTTTAGAAAACTTTCCTGACTACTCAAAAATTCTAAAAGGAAGGTTAATAAAAACACAGATCCCATAGTATTTAAAAAGTATACTTTAGATTTTTAATTTAAAACAACAGGAGTTCTGAAAAGCAAATCTCAGATTAATCCCATTTCTTTGATTTCAACACATATTCTGAGGTAGGAAAACTGGAGTAATTTTACAAAATTGAGATTCATCCATGCATTTGGAAAAGTTGCAAATCACTCCCTTTCCCTCCTTATTTTTTTAAACTCTGCCTGGTATAAAATGCTCTGGATTTAAATTCTAAAATGCAACCAGAGCCTGAAGCTCCAGCAAGACACGAAGGAACTGTGAGAAATGAGCATGAAATGCTGGAAGTCTGTTGTTATCGCCTTGCTATTTAACAGAAAGACTTCAAATATTTACTTTTTGAAATATGAACAGTATTTGAAACTGCTTATGAAATGGCATAATTCCTCCTAAATCTTCCAGTAATAGCACTGGAAATGGTTTTCTTCAGTTTTGACTTTGTCATTTATTGTCTCTATACAGAGAACAGTAACACAGTTTTCTTTAACATTGACTTGGCCTTTTAAAGCTAGGTTGTTTAACAACAGAGATGGGAAATACATTTTTGTGCGTAGAAAGAAGAGGAATGCAGTACTCAAAATGCTGAAAAGCAGTAATTACAATGAAAAACACAGAAATATGCTGCCAACCTTGTTGTAACCAAACTGTGGAGCTGTATTGGTTAGCAGAAACAAGCACCCCGCGCTTAGGGACTGATTAAGGCTGAAAGGTGCTTTACTGTCCCACGTGCACCTGTGCTGCAGCTAGACCGTTATTCATAGAATCATAGAATGCCTAAGGTTGGAAGGTACCTCTAGAGGTCATCTAGTCCAACCCCCCTGCACACGCAGGGCCACCCAGAGCACGTGGCACAGGGCTGCATCCAAGCGGGTCTTGAAGATCTCCAGAGAAGGAGACTCCACAACCTCTCTGGGCAGCCCGTTCCAGTGCTCTGTCACCCTCACTGTCAAGAAGTTCTTCCTTAAGTTCCTGTGGAACTTTTTATGCTTCAGTTTGTGGCCATTTCCTCTGGTTCTGTCAGTGACCACCAGTGAAAAGAGGCCAGCCCCATCCTCTTCACTCCTTCCCTTAAGTCCCTTAAGGTATTTATATACGCTGATCAGGTCCCCTCTCAGCCTTCTCTTCTCCAGGCTGAACAGGCCCAGCTCCCTCAGCCTCTCCTCAGAGGGCAGATGTTCCAGGCCCCTGATCATCCTCGTGGCCCTGCGCTGGACTCTCTCCAGCAGCTCCACATCCCTCTTGCACGGGGGGGCCCAGAACTGGACACAGTGCTCCAGATGTGGCCTCCCCAGGGCTGAGTAGAGGGGCAGGATCACCTCCCTCGACCTGCTGGAGACGCTCCTGTTAATGCACCCCAGGATGCCATTGGCCTTCTTGGCCACGAGGGCACCCTGCTGCCTCATGGTCAACCTGTCGTCCACCATGACGCCCAGGTCCTTCTCTGCAGAGCTGCTCTCCAGCAGGTCGGTCCCCAGCCTGTACTGGTGTCTGGGGTTATTTCTGCCCAGGTGCAGGACCGTGCACTTGGTCTTGTTGAATTTCATGAGGTTTTTGACCGCCAAGTTGTCTAGTCTGTCCAGGTCTCTCTGGATGGCAGCACAGCCCTCTGGAAACCCTCGGGTTTATGAGCTCTGAACTGTCCATTGCACCCTGCCCTCTCCAAAAGCAGAAAATATTTAGTCTCTGCTTAAAGTTTCTGAAAAATAGAGCCAATTTGCTGAATGTATGTACAGAGAATTCAATTGTTCTCCACCCACCCCTTTTTCAGAGATACCACGTTCCACATTTCTGTTCATACAGGGCTTCTGCGGATCTTTGGCAAAGCTTCATGCTATGCAGACCCGGTCCTCCACTGCTAAAACATAAGACAGCTATTACATTATTCAGGCAACCTTTGCCACAAAACATAATGGGAGAAACTTCTGTAAATTGAAATATCACTATTTGCAAGATTTATCTTCTCACAGAATGGAGCACCATTGACCAACTATTTTATTTCTCTGCTTTTTATCTGACAGGTCTAACGCTATTGCTTCCTGCATTCTGCTCACATGAATACATGCCCTTATTAGCAAAAACAGAAATAATGAGAGCAAAAACATACTTGACATTTGCTATATTTCACTTTTGACCCTTCATATTACATTTCATCTTGCCGTTCTTTGTTGCTCTTGATAAATCTATGAAACCAAAATGCATATCTGCTTCAGAGATAAAAAAATATCTGATTCAGACCTAAGATATTTCTGAAATATATGCATTGGATATTTAGAAGATCATTCAAAAGTTTTTAAAAGAAAAAACAAGGACACATATTTAGCCTGCTGCCAAAATGTTAATAGGAAACCTTTGTTGAGGGATGTCTAAATAATAACATTTAGAGATTTTAATCTAGAAAAGTTAAATGAAAAAACTAAGCCTCCACAGTATCAACATTTACCAAGAGTAAACAATTTTATAGTGACGATAAAGATAGCACAAAATAACCTCATTACTAAATTAGCAAAAAATTAGCCGATGATAGAAATCGTTTTCCATTCCTTAGTCCAGTCTCCTCAAATAAAATATCCATCTTTATAACTTGAAATACTTGAAGAAAGGATCTTAAATCCACCACAATTTCATCACCCTTTCAGTTTTCAGCGCTTAAAAACAAGCCATGGTTGGCAAAGAGAAAAAAATGCCAAACGTTGAATACACATTCTACAAAATAGAAAGATAAATAAAGACTGGCTGTCTGGGAAATGCATAGAGGCCAAAGAAGCCTAGGAGCTTCATACTTCCTCATCTATCCTTTAATGAAAAAAATGACATTAGCTGAAAAAGTATTGATTTTCTGTGCTGCAATCTGTGAGAGCCCGAAGAACTGAACGTCATTTTTGCAGCATACTGAGTTTGTTTAAAGAGAACTATATCAAAGAGGTCTACTTGCATTACTGTCTGGAACCCACAGTACACATACACATTTATTTCTGCTGAGACTTCTACTTCTGCATGAGAAGCTCATATTCAATGGTGTTACCCCTTACAATCTACTTCAGAGAATAATTTAAAAGTATAAACACCTTGACAGAATCATCAGCATAAAAAGTATACAATTCTTCACTAGCTCTCGTTACAAAAAAGTATCCTCCACTGTTAGGACATGAAGGTCATTAGAAAAACAACTTATTTCCTTGGTATGTTCCTTTATGAATTTCAAAGCATTTTGTTTAAACTTGGGCTCACTTTCTCTCTAAACATTTCTAAACAGTGAGCAGCATTTCCATATTATCAGAAAACAGTAGGTTAAAAAGGGGAAAAGCATTTGGAAGTGGTTAATTGTATTGTAATTGCTCTTAAATTAACAGATATATTTTTTAGAGGAAAATAAAAACAGATACACACACATACACACATACATATATCTACCCATATATATAAAAATAAATAAAACAGATTTCCTTAAAGATTTTGGATTTTTTTGATATTATAATACACAGTTATGACACATGTTCATTTGAAACTCCAAGATCAGAAACAACTATACCAGAAATAGCAGAAGGTAGCAGGAGATAACAATATCAGAGTAAACCTGCACCATGAGATGGCAGATTGAAAGGCAATTTTTGCATGTTCAGAAAAAGTAAAAAGCATATCAAAGATACTTTTCAAAATGACTCCCTCAAACTCAAAGATATTCCATAATCAGATGCAATTATTAAGCAGCCTTGTGCTTGAGGGTTTTCCACTTTGACTAATTCTAATCCTAATATTTTGATCTGAGTCCTATCGTATTAATGCTGAACTCACATTTTACCAAAAAAAAGTAATATTCTTCTATTAATTAGAAGATGAGACAGAAGCCACTCATTTCTTTCTCTTTGTAGGTATGGTATTTATAGTGATTGGGAAAGGGGACATATTTCATCATCCAGGTTGCAATGCACAGCTATTAAAGAAAATATCTTTTAATTATTTTTCCAAGATATTTTGCATACTTGTCACTAAATCATCTGCCGCGAACAGAGCACTGCTTTTTGGTTAGGTTGCTGTAACAGTCACAGAAGGGACTGAAAGCCTGTGCCAGTAGAACATCTCTTTCATGCTCAATGGCACATGGTATATTTGCACAGCCACACAAATACAGGTCACAGCTTGGAAGAGTTAAAGAAATATTTGTCTTTTTTTTTTTTTCAGAGAATTGCTGCATTTTTTTTCCTGTGATTTTGTCACCTAAGAACATTAAATCAGACTAGCATCAATGACCTGACTATAGTTACCAGGAGCAGCACAGATGTCAGGTGTAAGTGAACTGGTAAAGCCAAACTTCATTTAGCTGATAAGCAGGAGGGAGGAAAAAGTTGCATTTTATGCATGAGCATCCATTACAATGAAAGATATGGAACTGGTGAGGCTGCAGGAACTAACCCTCTAGTACCAGGAGTGCACTAATACTTTATATCCAGACTTATCTTTTGAATAAGCTATAGCTCCATTTCATGTCATTCCCACTGTTTTTTTCCACAGACATCTTTTGAAGAAATACTGTTTTATAGAAACAGATTAAAACCAAGAAATAGAGACTTTAAAGAAAGGTATGCAATTATTTTCCAAAGGGATATGTCATGCTCACAAACTATCCCTCTCCTCTCACCCCAAGCTGACTCAAAACCAACTTTCAGCTTCACAGCTCAACGAGCTATTTTCCTTTTGAGCTTTTTCCTTTTAATCGGGTATGATTTCCACTGCCAACCTGTCCCAGCTGACCTAATGTGTTCTGAAGGCACCGTTTGTCACGGAACTAGGCATCCCGGTTTTGCATCTGCAAGCCGTAATTCCTTTTATCTGGTATATTTGTCACTACGTGAGTGGTTCTGCCTCAGTGGTTTCATCTTTCCAGTTTCCCCAGAAGATCAATCCACAGCAGATGGCAACAGGGCTAACTGGTTGCCCCCTACCACTTTCTGTAGTAAAAAGAAAATGTAAGAAAATAAATCAAAGACACTTTTCTCTTGGAGGCAAGACCTCAAAAATCAGCATCTCAGAAGATGAGTCTTTGAGCTGATTTGTTTCCCTCACATAACGGTGCAGCTTCTCAGGTAACAGTGCTATTCCTTTCCAGAGCAGGTGGAATTTTATTTTCAGGAATCTATTTTCAAGAGCAGAAGGGAAGAAGCAGCTGAAAGTTGTTTTCCTGAACAAGATCACAAAGGTGAAGAGTGAGGTGACCCTCAGGGTACCAGGAAAACAGCACTTGTGGCAGAGGCAGGAACAAGAACCCACCGACAATTCCACTGCAGACCCGGTGTTAACCTCTGGGAGAGGCTGTGAAGCCAGCACTGAAAGCTGACGTCGAACCACGAGCGCAGCAGCTGTTGTCAGCCCTGTAAGGTGTCCAAACACCCTCTCGTTGAACCAAATCCTCCTTAACATCACCGTATCCGTATCCCAGAGGCAGGTTTGTCGCAGGACAAGGGAATGGGGTAGCAGAAGAACAGCAACACAGCACTCAGGGACACGTGCTCTGAAATCCTTTTCACCAAGCGAGACGGTGCAGTGGATGGCCAGAGACCTCCAAGGTGTCTAGCCGACGGCACAGGCACGAGCACACCGATGGAGGTGCAGGTCAGACTGCCACCGGAGACCCGGGGCATTCATCCCACTGCTCAGAGTGTCCACGTCCCCAACCCAAGCTGCTCCCTCCACCCAGCTGTCCCCACAGCCTCGGAGGTCAGAGTGTGCTGTGCCCCGCCAGCCTCTCCAGCTACTCATTATTTATTGCCTTCCCATTTCAGTTGTCAGCATAAGCAGACAGTGCCCTCTCTTATTCTGTAGTCTTAGGCCAACAACTGCCTTTTTTTCTACATAAGGTCAAACTGCAGTCACCACCACAGTTACTGTAGCTCTCCCACCACAAACGCCTTAGAAAAAGTTTGAAGTTAGCAACTATTATGGAATAAAATTCTACTGCTTCTTCATTTCCCAGATTATACAGAATTAACTGGGTCAGAGAAGGTCAAGATCCACTTGCATGGTGCCTTTGGGTAGCTCTCACCAGATGACACCAGTTTCGTAGGACCTTTTCTTTTGGGTAACCTGAGCTTGCACCTCTCTGTTAGGCTGTCCAATAAATTACTTCAGTCATATGCAAGTGTTTTCTAAATTAGATGCAAGGGCCCAAGAGCTTTAGTCAGTGCTGACTCCAGCTCCTAGAATTACAGTTCCACATTATTTTTATTCA
The DNA here is from genome assembly GCA_013389825.1 of Crypturellus undulatus. Classification (NCBI taxonomy): domain Eukaryota; kingdom Metazoa; phylum Chordata; class Aves; order Tinamiformes; family Tinamidae; genus Crypturellus; species Crypturellus undulatus. The sequence goes on along the minus strand of VWPW01011999.1, from coordinate 4,516 downwards.
GATCGACACTTGCAGGCACACATTTGAGAAACATTCTCAATGCAGAAACATACGCCATACTCAAGATCTAAGCCTCTCTGAAAAGGAAGGGCATCACAATGGTTTTTAGCATAAACTCCTCCTCTTCCCTGACCTATTAACTTCTCATGTTTTCAGCTTAAAAATTCAAAAAACAGTGATTTTTTTCCCTGGTACTGTCACCACATTCTGCATTGAACTAGCTGAATGGATACTGCAGTGCTCTTGAAGCTCTTTTATTCCTCCTACTTCACTGAACATACAGTTTTATCCTCCTGGAAGAATTATAACTGCTGTGAAAGTACATTATAGAAAAAGATGGATTTCTACATAATAAGGTATCTTCATGGGTGTTTCCTACTGGAAGCAATAGCAAATTTTTCCATTTATCATCTAAAACAGGATGTGAAACCAAGATCAGGTACCTTAAATTAATCTAGAGCTCATTCTTACATCAATGTTAGTTACTTTAGGTTTAGTTGTTTTTATAACAAAACAACCCCAGATGTATACCCTACTGCACTGATGTAATGGATTCTAACACACTATTTTAATATGCTTGTAAAGTATGCAAAGGTAACTGCTAATTCCTTACTGGAATCAATACACTGGTACAAAATAGCTTTGTATCAACAGAACAACATTTGCATTAGAGCGTGGGACTATGTTCAGTATCATATACAGATAAACTAAATAAACACAAAAGGTTTTACCTTTATCACATATAGATAAAGCCTTTTATGGAAAGAAGCCTTAAGTTTCTTAACATCTCCATTTGGACTACAACATGGACAGCAACAGGAGTTAAATATAGATTTTGGGTGATGGTAAATCTAGGTTATAGGTGATGGAAAATATCAACATTTTCATGTGAATTGAAAAATATTTTTAATATAGTTTCACAGGACAGAAATATTTTCATCTCTTAATTTCTACTGTAAAATGGAGACAGTAAAAGTCCCTTACTGCAGCAGACAGTTAAGAATGCAAAGCATTTGGATCTCACTCTGTGGGAAAATACTCGACTGGATTTTCTATCTGCCAATTTCTGAGAGTCAACTCTCAGATAAGAGTCTACTTACCCACCATATTCTTAGCTTAAATAAATGTTGAGAAAAAGATTTATAATCTTTTCTACTGAAGTGGAGAGAGGGCTTACATTTCAAAATTTGATTAAGGGATTCTACTAAAAATACAAATACTATTTCCCTGGAGACAACAGGAAGTCAAGTTTCTCCAAAGGAAAATGTTGCATTTGTGATTTCAAAAAATTATCATGACATGTCACCTGTTACTCACAAAGTAAAGTACTTGCAATGCTCCTCAAAGATCGCCTTGAACGCCAAAAAAGAATTGTGCACTAAATTTGATTGAGTACCCTCCAGAGCTCATCAGGCACAAAACTGCTGCTGAGAGTCATATCCAGCTTCAACCTTGTTTTTTTCTCTTTTAGTAGTCACCCCTAATATTTTACTATTCATCACTTTTTTCCCCTCCTGTAATACCTTCACGAGTGTTTTCAGCCCAGCAGCTTCCTTAGAAAACACTGATTTCACTGCCTGTACATCATTATTCACAGGTCCTTGTACTATCTTCTGTATTTTGCTCTTTAGCTGATCACCGTTTCACATGTGTCTCAACTGTCAGCACTGAAAATATCTTCCAGTGTTTTTCAATTCTTCTGAGAGGGAGGACCCTGAAAGGGAGTTATGCCAGAAACACCATTCGCCAGAATGTATTTAACATCCTTTAAAGATGACTTGCAATTGCCTTCATGTCTACATTCTGGTAGCTGAAAGCTGCCGGTTTGTATTTATAGCTTGGAAAACCTAGCTATGGAGATAGGGCAATTAATCACAAACATCATTAAAAATCAAATAAGTAACACCATTCATAGGAAGCACACTGCTATGATTTCACATTCCCAAGGATCTTGTAATAGTCCATTTAAATTCAGTTCACCTTACCTGACCCCTTATTACATATCTTCCCCCCCTCCTCAAATCAAATTTCTTACAGTTGGAGAATTTCCAAGCCTATCAGCAAAGCTATGCTTTGAGTCTGCCAAAAATTCAACATCCTTCACATGGCCTGAACATACTCACTTTGGTTTGTATACTGATGTAATGACCTGTTGGTATTTTCTTTGACATCCATAACCTTGATACAGAAAACTCAACAAATAAAAAAAGTAACAATTACACTGGTGTTCCACTAGTTTGAAAAACAGTTTAAGAATAAAATATGACCCTTAAGATTTTTGAAGAAATTCCTTTTAGAAGTAACCGGAGTAATATTCCCCATGAAAATTATCTATAGAAATAGTTACCTTTTCTCCAATTATAGGCTTTCCATATAGCAAGCACCCCAATCTTTAACAATCATTTGCATCTAGAATATCTGGGAATTGAGTTATTCAGTGTTTCAGAAATGAACAATTATTTTTTGCTGTATACATGAAGCATAATGATCTAATTAAGACAGGTTTGTTGTACATATCCACATTAAAAACACAGATGCATGCATGTCACCCTTCAAGACATGAATTTCTGGCACTTCCCTTCTCCCATTGCAATGTTAACATTAGGGAGCGTGTTCTGCAGCAGAGCATAGAAGTACTGAACTAGAGGGGTCATGTTCCTGAAGAAATATAGCTCTCCTGAGACAAAGTCATGTGGTGCTAGAGACATAAATTCTCAGAAATCTAAGGAAAATATGCAAAAGAATCCGCAGAGAAAACATGCACTGATACTTCATACACTGGGCAAAAACAAAAGCAAAACCACCCATTTTTGTCATACCACGAAGTTCAGTAGCAGACTGTACTTCAGAGAAAAAAAACCATGAGGCACTGAAGTGCAGACTTATGCACATAACCTGTACCCACCTGTGCCAAAGGAGGAAAAACAAAGCAGTAATAAATGCGAATATTCTCTGTCTCCATCTCTCTCTAGCATGGATTAAAGACAGAGGTAACAAAGGACATTTCTGTCTCCAGCAGCACGTGCAATAGATCAAAGGGCAGAGACTTTCTGTTGAGAAGACTGCAATGTTTTATCATTCAATAACATAGTCTCAGGTCTGATGGGCTGTTCAGCTGTAGAGCAACTGTAACATCTGCAAGCAATGTTGTATTTTATAGAAAACATCCAAAAACATATGCATACAGCACAGGCTTTCTACACTAGCCCTTGAAAGAGAATTGCTAGTTATTGCAAAAATACAGAACAGTAATAGAAACTTAGAGCATTACTGAGATTTAAGAATAAGCTCCTGAAATGGACTAAGAACAAGAAATGGGGTAAAAAGAAAGACCACTAACAACTTGGCAAACACTAGGGCTCACAGTTACTGTGAAGAATCAGGAAATGTAATAGGAAAATATGAGGAAGAAGAGGAAGCAACCTTGAGGAACTCCACTGAAGTTACCTGTTATAGACCACAGCAGCAAGCGAAATTTTTTGAGAGAGCCTTCAATCACAAACCCTACAATATATCCTACCATCTACATATGTAGAAAAAGAAAAAAGAGTAATTTAAATATAAAACTCCTGAGAATATCTTAAGTAATAAACCTCTTACCTGATACTTAAGTTGCATCCATTTCTGTTGATTCATGTAAGATGGAAAAGAAAAATAAACCTTCTCCCTGTGCACACTTTTTCACAAATCAAAAGAAAACTATTATTTTTATATAACATTATTTATAGAATTAAAGTTCTATTAAACGTGTAAGACACAGTCATCCATACCAAGCACCTTTGCTTAACCACTAAAGGTCAAGGTCACTTCATTTACACCAAGATAAAATGCTTCAATTATAGTATCCGCAGCTAAATGGACAAAAGCCGGTTATTAGAAAAGCGCAGTCACAAACCAAACAGAGCTATGAAGAAACCATTAGATATTTGATGAGATTTTGATCTATGAGCTGGTTCAATCCCACAAGTTAATCATCTGGAGAACAGAAGGAAAAAAAAAACTGCTAGGAATACAATTATATAGAGCAGCTCCATTAAAACTGAGCCAATACAGCTAATTGTACTCCTAAAATAGCCATTTTCTCACACCTCCACTCCGCAGTTTCATGTCACCTGTGCCGTGAGGGCGGCCTGTTCGAGGCCGCTTCTGCGGAGCTCCGGCTCCCGAGGCGCTCGCAGGGCCGCTGCCCGCCCCGCCGCGCCGCTCGCTGGGCGCCCTCGGGCCCCCCCGGNGCCCCGCCACGGGGGAGGCGCTGGGGCCCGGAGCTGCTGCAGCAGCTGCCGCCCCGCGCCCGGCCCGCGCCGCAGCTCCCAGGGCACCGGCACCGCTCTGCGGGGGACGGGATGCGGCTAAGGCGGGGGACCGGCTGCGCGGCCGGCTGCTCCCTGCTGCCTCCCCCGTTACATAACGGCGCCGGCACCGCTCCCGATGCTCCGCGCTGCTGCCGCCGCCGCATCAGGCCGCGCGGCCGCGGCCTCAGCCCGGCGCCTGCGCCCGGTACCGACAGCCAGAGCGG
>VWPW01011997.1:65230-90430 GCA_013389825.1 Crypturellus undulatus | reverse complement strand
GCTCAACACAGGCCTCCAACTAGACTCTGCACCGCTGATCACCACCCTCTGAGTTCTGCCATCTAGCCAGTTGCCAATCCACCTCACCGACCACTCATCCAGCCCACACCTCCGGAGCTTGTCCAGGAGGATGTTGTGAGGGACGGTGTCAAACGCCTTGGTGAAGTCAAGGTAGATGACATCCACCGCTCTCCCCTCATCTATCCAGCCGGTCATCCCATCATAGAAGGCTATCAGATTAGTCAAGCATGATTTCCCTTTCGCGAATCCGTGCTGACTAGTCTTGAGGACCTTCTTGTCCTCCACGTGCCTGGAGACAACGGCCAGTATGAGCCGTTCCATCACTTTTCCGGGGACGGAGGTGAGGCTGACTGGCCTGTAGTTGCCCGGGTCCTCCTTCTTGCCTTTTTTGAAGACTGGCGTGATATTGGCCTTCTTCCAGTCCTCCGGCACCTCCCCCGTTCTCCAGGATCTTTCAAAGATGATGGAGAGTGGCTTGGCTATGACATCTGCCAGCTCACGCAGAACTCTGGGGTGCATCCCATCGGGGCCCATGGATTTGTTGGTATCGGGGTGTCTTAGGATGTCGAGATTGGATTACAAAATCTGGAATTTCATTCAGGTTTACAAATCTCAAACAAAAAGTTAATATGATTTTTTTTTTTTTCTAAAATTAAGTATAAATGTTTATCATTTCATGCAAAAATGGCTTCTAAATAATTAAGAGAATTAGTATAGTAATAGCTATACTAATAGCAATGCTTATATTTATCTGTGCGTATTGACACACAACACCTTTAGCATTAATATAAACGTGAGTGTATTTGAGAATGTATTCACTCATTATACTGTGCAGAAACCTTTGATTTTCTCCTCCTTTCTTAAGCTATAAAGAGACAAGTAGTGTCCCAGTTATGTTCTGCTGGAAAACAAGATCACTGAATTTTCACATAGACGTAGCTCAACCTTTAAAAGGAACAGAAGAATGACAGATTTTTTGTTCCATAGTATGATAAGATGAAGTTACTTCCCATAATATTTTCACAGCTACTTGCTACTATGCTTGTGAATTAATAACTCACAGAGAAATTAGCCAAGCAAATAATTTTACGTTGAAGAGAGAGATGTACAGAAACAAAACTAATTTCTAAGACTACTAGTACAAAACACTGCATTCACTGTCTTTCACTGCATGTAATATTGTGCTACTATGCTTGTGAATTAATAACTCACAGAGAAATTAGCCAAGCAAATAATTTTACGTTGAAGAGAGAGATGTACAGAAACAAAACTAATTTCTAAGACTACTAGTACAAAACACTGCATTCACTGTCTTTCACTGCATGTAATATTTTACTGGTTCCTTCCATTTTATCACAGAACATGTTGTGAATACAGACACAGAGCTGTTTTATCTCATTTTGTTCTGGGATCAGCAATTTCCAGAAGAAAATCCTTATCATTTTAATATAAAATGCATTGAGAAGCATAACAATAAAATAAAATACAGGAAGGTGTGTTTTTGGTAAACAAAACAATATTTTCAAAAGAAAAATGGCTTTTCACTAAGTACATATTCATGGACCTATCAAATATTGATAAGACAGAAGAGAAAGCTAAACTTGATTGGTCATAGAGTTTTCTGTAATGAACACATCTATAAACACACTTAGTTTTTAATTGTATTCACCACTTGCATTTGAAATATAAATTTCAAATAAGGTTATGTATTTGAGGATCTTCTGAAAATGTAAACTAAATTCATAACCACTTTACTGTTGTTTTCCTTTGTTTCTTCTGATTATATTTTCTTCTTGTCATTGTGATCAATAATAAGACCCTGATAAAGAGCACGAGGTCAGTTACGTAAGACACTATGAGTTTTAATATTCTTCAGCAATGATACTGGTGGAAAATTTATTGTTCTAGAAAAAAAAGTGAAATGATTTATGCTTTTTAGTACAGAAGTTTCTATTAATCAAAGCTAATCTATTGCCTAATTGAATTAATTTTAACATGCTACTCCAACTCTTCCTTCTCTGTTTTCCTTACGTTTTTTAGTCAGAGCAGAAAAGCAAGGCCGGAGCCCTCATTTTTATGTCTCATTTTGAAAACTACAAGCTTGACTTTTTAGCTCACGAGCTCCATAGGATTAGTATTATTGCAAGGAAAGCCTAAACCTGAAGCTGGCAATTTCATATACCCAAAGAACACAGCCTGGTCAGACATATTGGAACAATGAGGTGAAGTATAAAAAGGTAGGAAGGTGCTAAGGGAAAGGGAATGTCAATAAGTTTTCTTGCTGCTGAAAACCCCCTAAGAAACTAATCACTGCCAAAACTCACAACTCAGGTGAGACTTCAGTGAAACAGGTAAACCAATAGACATGAGAGGACAGTGTTTTGAAATATTTCTTGACTACATAATTAGTCCAACAACCAAAGAGTACCAAACACAGTGCCTAAGAGGAGTAACATTTCAGATCAAATAATGAAAAATAAGCAATCGTGATGTACTTCTGAATGGAATTTATTTTTATTTCTGCTGTCCTTAAGCATCCAAATGACACAAAAAGAATTAATAAAACATGAATTTCTTAAAAAGGAATGCACTTATCATTTCAATTTTCTAAATTATTTCAGGACAACAATCTTGAATAACAATTAGTAGTTTTTGTTTTAACTTAGTTGTATATAGGCAATGCTATATGTAAATGCTGCTGCATTTACAGTTTTACCTCTATTTTTATACAAAGTATAAATCAGAAGTCATCACAACATCGTAGTTGCAAAATTAATATTGTATAACATGACATAATCAGAGCGCAAAAATCTGCACTTTGCATTCTGAACATACTTCTGTTTCCTTCCACATTATATCTATTTCATTCGTTCTTTTGTTCATTCATTCCTCTTCTTTCCTTCCCTCCTTGATAGTAATCTTTTTTGTATAACCATTCTCCCTGCTCTTGGTGTCATAACAGAGCTGGACTCCGGATACTTGGTAGGCCCTTCTGTTGAGCTGGGAGGTGGGATGATGGAGACAACTTGTCTATACAAAACAGTACAGAAAAAATGTGCAAATTCAGTTTCACATCCTGATTTTTTCCTTTAAAAAAAACACACACAGTAAAATAGTTAAGGTACTCAAGACCATTTGATTTCAAATCACTTTCATTTTAATACAGACCCACATATTTAAATATCAAAGGAAAAGGCAGCCCAAAACAAAATAAATGCTTTCCCTCACAAGGGTTTCGATGAATTTTGCACTTGCTTAAAAGATTTGCTCATTTTAGACCAAGTCAAATGAGAAATATTCTGAGTTTCCAATTCTGTGTTGGTTGTGATATCTTGGAAATATACTACTGTCATTTTAATGTCACCTGCGTGAGTTGATAGACAAAAGAAAATAAGTGTCACTGGTGATTTTTCTCCTTGTAACTGAAGGACAGATAAACTGCACCACTTTTTTTATACTTAGGAATTTACAGAAGGTGTCTTTAACCTCACTTTTCTATTCATATTGTAAAATTGCTTTCAGCCATAACAGTATAACAAGTCAGAGGTCTTACAGATAACCCAAATGCTGCTCTGCCACTAGTCTGTAATAAATATATCAGATTTTTTTTTACATTGCTGTAAACACCAATAACCTACTGGCATTCAGAACAGCCTGTAGGTTCCCTCTCTGATTCGTAAGTTTTCTTTCTTATCAGGAAGACTGACTAGCAGCAGTCCTTGCACTTCAGCACACTCAAGAAGTGTTAAGAATTAAAAAAAAAATGGTGATTTTCTCTACATTTAAACTAATATGTATTTAATTTCACACTCTTCATATTCAGTCACTGGGATTTATAAAATACTTTCAAAAATTCACTTAGCAGTTAGGTCAGAAGAGGTCAAAATATCCTGATTAATCTGAGCATCTTACTAGGAAGCATAAGCTTTGTATTCTATTACTACTTCCACCAATTACCTCTGTGGACTTTGGTGACTATAATCTATAAGTATAATACTATCTACATACAATAAAATATATATAATAGAAAAAAATATATACATATAATGGAAGACAAGGTAAAAAAATGTTTATCTGGCCTTTATCTTCCTCCTGTTGTCAACAATTGAGTTTGAAACTTTCAACAGACACAAGTATTGAGACATGGAAATTATATAATTCAGGATTTATGATGAAAGAATTATTTTGTGGTTTTCATGTTACTTTTTTACCTTTGATTTGGTGGTTCTCATTAAGGCTGTCTCATTAAAGCATACCTGCTATATAGACCTTTTAAAAAATAAAGCTTTTGTTATCCATCTTTTTTAAAGGAAAGGAAAAAAAAGTTCATAATTTTGATATTGCACAAGCATTTAAAAACAGCCACAGAAGAGGCTTTTATTTCACTTATATTAGTCAAAATTGATTTGATGTAGAGGAGATGACATTTTGACAAGACATTAGTCATGAAAGAAAGAAATGATGAGAGAGAATGAATGCACCTCAAATGTTCAAAGTGATGGATGAGCACTTTCCATATGTTTAGAAGAGTATCTTGTGCCTCTATGACTTGGTCTCTTGACATTTTGAGATCAGATAGAAAAAGTCAAGAAAAACTGCTCAAAACCTAGACAACGGAGTTTTTCTTTCACTTACTTCCTTAAGAAAACAAAACATTAGTCAGACATGGAGAAAAAGATGGACAAAGAAATATATAGATAAATATATATTTAAATACAAGCAGTTTTCAAGGACTTTAATGCAGCAGAAAATGAAAGTGATTAATTCCATTTTTAGTTCTAAAAGATGAGACAGGGGAAGCTAGAAAGCGTCCTATGCGAGTAATGGTGGAAAATAAGTCAACTTTCAAGGAGTAACTATTTCCCACAGTATTTAAAGATAAAATCTTATATATTTTAAAAATAATTTCTATTCTTTTACCACTGACAGTATGTTTGGTCTCAAATCTGTTCTCTAAGTATGTTTAGGATTATGTCTTCCTGAAGGACTCCGTCTTGGGCTTTTGCATCTCTTTCCTCCTAAGGTTTGCTTTTTGGTGTCCTCTGGGGTCCTCATTCTCACTCTTTTCGAACACTCATTTACCGTTACTCTGTCCTAAGTTAGAAGCTTACAGAGATAGTACAAGCTAAAGATATATATAGTGAAGACAGCTGTTTAAAGGACTGTCAAATGAATTTGTAATAAGAGCTGTGGTTCCTGATTCAAATATAGGAGCCACAGTTAAGAAAAATAACTGTGGTCAATGTCAGGAAAAAAAGGTCAAAGAAGGGAATTTTATCTGCAATCTTTAATTTTCAGGAGAATTGGTCATATCTCCTTAAAAGTAAACAAACAAACATTTAGAAATACTCCCCATTTGATTCAAACAAGGCTGACTCAGAATATTTTATCTCTAGTTTTTCTTTCGGGATCCATCAGGTTTTTTTGTAAAATATATTTAAACCACATTTCCATTCTGAACTGAGGGAAGACATTCTGAGACATAAAAGCATATTGACATTTCTCTTTTCTGAAAGGAATATTTCAAAAGCATTAAATCTGGAGACTCTTTTTTTTTGAGATTTCAGAACAGTCTGTACTTCTTTGACAAAGTAGCAAAGGAGCAAGAGGGGAATGTTTTTGTTTGTTTGTTTGTTTGTTTTCCTCCATAGTAGTGGGTTTTTACTGGTTTTGTTTCATAATAGTACTATACCAGCTCTTTTCAAAAGAGTTCTAAAATTGTCTGCATATTATCACAGCAGATAAGAGGATTCATACTAGTTTCACTTGTATAGAGGCTAAGGTTCAGTAAAACTTTAAAAAAGCCTGAAATTAATTGAGCAGCAATTCATGTAATTGCAGTTCTTAGCGAGAAAATCTTTGAACCAGGCATATTTTCAAATCCGGGTATTAAAAAAGAAAATTAAAACGTTTCTCTACTAGGAAAATCAAAATATATAGTAAGATGAGAGGGCAGCTCCTCATCTTGAATTTCTAGTACTGTGTTATAGATATTTGATAAGTAGGTACATTAAGTATGACCAGCTGTCTCAAGCATAGAACAAGTTAACAGGGAAATTAATTAATTAATTGTGGAACTTACGTTCTCCCTTCCCTTCCACTCCCCTCATTTAATTTAATCTAATTTAATTTAATTTAATTTAATTTAATTTCATTTCATTTCATTTCATTTCATTATTTTTTGAAATCTTGCCTGTGAGCATAGTGTCATGAAATTTAAAATATAATCCCAAGCCTCCAGGGTTTGTTTTTTAAGGAAAAAAATAAAAATAAAAAATAATAATAAAAACTCCCTGTTTCTCTGAGTTCCTGAGTGTAAACAGTAGCATGACACTGGTATATGGTACCACAGGCATAATTCTGATGATAGCCAAATTTTGTACCTGTATTTCTTTATGCTAGCACAAATATGTGAGAATTGCTCACAAAGTCATTATTTATCCTTCTGCATTTCTGTCTTTAAAATCCAACCCTGCTACAAAGCATTACTACACCCATTCATTGGTATACTTTACACAGCTCTTCGGGTCTACTTTAGAAACTAGAACATGGTTAGGAGCCTTAAGATCATACCACTCAGGAAGAAAGTTGCTACATAAATGGGTATGAGTAATATGCTATATTCCATTCAGTCTCCTTAAAACTATGTCTTCAAGAACATAATTTTACATTCATTAATCCAAAAATGACCTGTTATGTCTCAGGCACACACCTTGTTCTAAAAATCATGTCTATTACCATGCCAGGTGTCCTTTCATATTTCAGAGCAAATTATCCTTGGGGAGATCAATGCACTGTCACACTGGAGGTGCAGTCTACCCAGGCACCCTGTCACCCAGAGAATTTACTCAGATAAATCAATTCAGCATTCTCTATTTGACTACTTTTAAGCATAAGGCATTAAGTTAGCAAATCTAAATTAAATACTGAACTTGTAATTTTTCTAGTGGAAAAATAAAATTCTTTCAAATAGAAAAGAGAATTTATGAACAAGTTCATTCATTTACCTAATAAAACAAGAAATTTCCTTCACTTTCTAAGTCGTTGAGTATGCTCAGTTTCTCAGCAGTGACTAATGGACAGCTGTTTAGAGGTTTAAAAACAATGTGAGAATCTTGTGATCTCTGTTAGAGGAAGACACCTAAAAAAATATATCCTTTTAACTGACCTTTGAAATAGGTCCAAATTGTGTGCATTAGTTCTTTCTGACATCCCTTGGGGAAAATAAAGAATGGACAAACCCAGTGTTTAGGGAGTTACGGGGACAAAAAGCTGGGTGAACTGGCATTAGGAAGTAGGTGGAATGATAAATATAGAAGAGAAACCTGGAATAAAACCCCACATAATAGTACAGAATAAAATTATGTAAGATGAAGAATATTGCACAATGGACATAAAATATAAAGTGATATGAACTTTTATAAGGAAGCTAATGCAATGAAAAAAAAATCACTAGACTACCAGACTACTTAGGAAGCCACTATTTCTTCAGAAGGCAGTGGAGTCCTATCTTCATTCCATAGTGAAATATACAGGGATGTGTCCAGAAGAACTACCAGAACAATCAAAGGTAAACCAAAAATTGTGTTAAATAAAAACTGGATTTTGTACTTAAACCGTCTGTTTAAATGGGCTACAAGTAAAAAGTTTGTACTTTGTACAAATGTACAAATGTTGTACAAAGTACAAACATTCATGAACAAAAGAATGAAGATTGCAATTCCATTACCAGTGACATACTAGCATCTCATTCTAAAGTGCAACAGTTTTAACAGGATGGATATGAAAAGTTAAAGAAATAAAGAAGTGGACACCACCTTTGCAAATTATGGGAACAAAATCAGGAACCTGAATGAGCTGTAGCTTAAACCTTCTAAAAAATTCTAATACCACCTGTCTCTGTTTTATGAAGGCAAGCTGATAGATACATACTGGCTGCAACTTAGCAAAAGACCTGCACATTTTCTTGATATTGACAAATTTGAGATTTTTCCATTTGACTTTCTGATTTTCAGAGGTATCTCAACAATTTGTTGTCTGAGTTTTCCATGCTATACGGCAGGAATGATGATGCCTGTTTCATTTTCAAATGTGCAGAACTCTGTTCATGAATCTGTCACACAAAAGTTGAATAAGTGCTTCTTATATATACAACAGCTGCTACAGTAATTTTGAAACGTTTTCTGACAACACCCTTAATAGTGATACCCATAATTCCCTTCCTTTTTAAGACTATTGCAGAGGAGAGGAGAGGAGAGGAAAGGAGAGGTGGGGAGGGGAGGGGAGGGGAGGGGAGGGAGAAAAAGCTGATTCATGATTCATGAAAACAATTCATGATTTTTCCAGGTTAGACTTAATTAGGAATGAAGATAAAAGAGACTAAAGTATTAAACTTTTAAATGCTTTTTTACATTATTTAGAATGAGTTTAGCTTCACTGTTGAGTTAGCTAAGACTCTTCAGCAACTCAGAAAAATCATGTGTGAACAAGTGTTCATGGCAACCTGCTGAAAGAGGAGGCAATGAAGTAAAAATATATATAAAAAGTGTAAGCTGTTTTCTTTTCTGAGTGGAAGTATGTAGTGATTTATGAATGGAAGAAAAGCTAAAAATTCAAATGTACTGAGAATTCAAATTGTCTTACTGATATGACAATAATAATGTTAAATTTATATGTCCTTTTTGGTTTCCATTAGAACCTCAGGATGCAGGAAGGATGAAGAAAGGAAATGACAATTTATACATGAATTGAAATAAGGAAAACAAAAGAGCATTTGTAATATTTCTAATTCCCAAAAGTTACTGCTTTTCAGTTCTGTCTCTCTCATGAGATTTTGTTTTGTTCATTTTAGTAAAAATCTTCAGCTGCATAGACTTATGTTAATGGTTCTTTTTTTTTCCTCAGAAACAATATATTTTTGTATATATTCTGATTGTATTATTTGTGCTGTGATTCACAGTGGCTCCTGAAAGTTGGAGCCAGAAAGAGGCACAGATATTCTCAATTAAAATTATGTATATTTTTCTTTGCTTTAAGATAGGCACCATGGGTGGGATTTTAAAGCCCGTAATAATGGTGTGACTTAGCTGTGCAATGGAGTGTGATAAATCATCTCACAGTTATTATTATGCCAGGCACACACACTGAAAATTATTTCAAAGTTTAGAAATGAATTCCTTAGGAAAAACAAAAAGAGAGAGAGAGAGAGAAAGAAATGTGTTATTTAAAGTTATCTTGAGTTATTTTTGAAAATCATGCAAGGACCAAACAAAAACCTGTCAGCAGGCATTCTCCACAACAGGTATTCTAGTTGCAGTTTCTTAATATACTAGACAATGACATTTTGTGGAAAGTAATATCAGTTCTGTTTCCAGACAATTGTGATTAGCTCTGTTTTGAAGACAAAGAAAGATAAGCAATGAAGGGCACTGACAGAATATTCTGTCAGTGTTATTGACATGCCAAAGTGACTTCTCAGTCCCCCACCACAGATCAAAGTTCGCATTGTTACTGGCCACAGTTCCCTGGGTTTGGACATCAGCTTTTTTAAACTGGCTTATTACTGCCAACTTGCGTCTCATCTGTCTATTTGGACTGGATCTCCTTTCTCCACTGATTTTAAATATTTGTTTAAGCTCATATTTCTGAGAGATATTTTATCTGTGTGAATAGAGACAAGATTTAAGGAAACTGGATGCCCATAAACGCATGGGCTGGAATGGAATGCGCTTAAAAGTGCTGAGATAACTGGCAGGTGTTATTGCTCAGCTGCTTCTCATCATCTTCGAGAGGTCATGGAGAGTGGGACAGGTGTCAGAGGACTAGAAGAAAACCAGCATCACTCCAGTCTTCAAAAAGAGCAAGAGGGAAGACCCGGGAAACTACAGGTCGGTCAACCTCACCTCCATGCCTGGAAAAGTGATGGAGCAGCACATCCTAGAGACTATCTCTAAACATGCCAAGGAAAAGAAGGTGATCAGGGTACTCAGCTTGGATTTATCAAAGGGAAGTCATGCTTGACCAACCTGATAGCCTTCTATGATGACTGGGTGGATGGACGATGGGAGAGTCATGAGTGTTGTCTACCTTTACTTCAGCAAGACTTTTGACACAGTGTCTCATAACATCTTCATGGGTAAGCTCAGAAAGTGTAGGTTAGGTGAGTGGACAGTGACGTGTCCACTGGCTCTGGACGGCAGAGCTCAGAGGATTGTGATAAATGGGGCCAAGTCTAGTGGAGGCTTATGGCCAGTGGTTTTCCCCAGGAATCAGGACTAGGGGCAGTGCTATTCAACTTGTTCATCAATTACTTGAATGAGGGGACAGAGGCACCCTGAGAGAGTTTGAGGATGATGCCAAACTGAGTGGAGTGGCCAACACTTCAGGGAGGAGGAATAACCCCTGACACCAGTACAGATTAGGGATTGACCTGCTGGAATGTGACTCTGTAGAGAGGGATTTGGGAGCCTGGTTGGCAACAAGTTAACCATGAGTCAGCAATATGCCCTTGTGGCCAAGAAGGCCAATGGGATCCTGGTCTGCATCAGGAGGAGTGTTGCCAGAAGGTTGAGGGAGGGGATCCTGCTACTCTCCTCAGTGCTGGTGAGACTGCACCTGGAGTACTGGGTGCAGTTCTGGACTCCCCAGTATGAGGCATGTGGAACTTATAGAGAGGGTCCAGTGCAGAGCAACGAAGACGATTAAGTGACTGGAGCATCTATCTTCTGAAGAAAGACTAAATGAGCTGGGTCCATTTAACCTAGATTAGGGAAGAATGAGAAGGGATCTTACCAACACATACAAATATGTGAGACAAGGTTGTAGAGAAGATGGGGCTAAACTCTTCTCTGTGGTGGCCAGTGACAGGAGAAGAGGTAATGGGTACAAATTAAAACATAAGAAGTTTCATCTCCATATGAAGAAGAACTTCTTAATTGTGAGGGCGAGAGAGCATTGGAACAGGCTACCCAGAGAGTTGAGCAGTCTCCTTCTCTGGAGATCTTCAAAACTCAAATGGATGCGTGTGGGGGTTGCAGCCGTACTGTTAACGAGACCTGTTGTACGTGACAGAAACAGAGATAAGGAATGGCGGACGGAAGATCTCGCGGTGTCACGGAACAGGCAAGGGTTTAACCATAATAGGGCAAAAAGTGATATCTGGAGCCTAATTGGTACATAAGACAACTTCCACCTGGACAGAAGTTATAAGAACCAGCAGCGTATTTCAATAAACGTCATTTGGCATATCATCTCATAGGTGTCAGTGCTTCTTGACCCTGAGGTGGATAGCCTCAGTATTACCTCTATAACCACGGACAACCACCACGGGTTGATGACGAACCCGACAGATGCGACCCTGTGTCACGTGCTCTAGGTGCTCTAGGTGCTCTATCCTTGAGTAGGATGGTTGGACTGATCTCTCGATGATCTCTAGAGGTTCCTTCCAACCTCAACCATTCTGTGATTCCGCAAAGATTATTTTTGTAGGGATACAGCAAAACACAAGCAGTTCGTGAGGTTCCTGGAGAGCTTTGATGGTAACTTTCTCATATGTACGGTAGGGGAGCCAGTTAGGAGATGTTCGCAGTTCAACATTATACTTTCAAACAGAGAAGGGGGGGTGGGAAATATGAAGGCTGGGGGACACCTTGCAGTGTTTAGCAGTGTATCACCTAGAGATGCTGGAGTTCAAGATTGTGAGAGGAGGGAGCAGAGCAAAATGCAGGATCACACAGGACAGCATACTTGGTCTTTCTTCCCGTGGAAGAATGCCACGGGATTGGGACTAGAAGAAAGTTGGATCCAAGAAAACTGTTTGATATTCAAGGATTGCATGCTTGGATATACAAGCTTAAAAAGGATGCCTCACAATGAGCAAGAAATTTAGCAAATGGTGCAGGAGACCATTATAGATAAACAAGCAGCTCCTAGCAAAACACAGAGTACGGAAGTATACAGAATCACAGGAGACCGCAGAATGATTGAGGTTGGAAGGGACCTCTAGAGATCATATAGTCCAGCCTTCCTACTCAAGCAAGGACATTTAGAGCACATGGTACAGGCCATCCAGGGGGGATTTTGAAGATCTCCAGAGAAGGAGACTCCACAAGGAGACTCTCTGGGCAGCCTGTTCCAGGGCTCTGTCACCCTAACAGGAAAGAATATCTGCCTCAATGGAGAGGGAACTTCCTCTGTTTTAACTCTTTTTTAATTTATACCCATTACTCCTTGTCCTGTCGCCGCCCACCACCAAGAAGAGTTTGGCACCATCCTCTTTACATTCTCCCCTGGTAGGATTACAGGGATATTGTCATAGTATGCAGGGATGGGTCTAAGGTCAAGGTGCATTTGGAGTTAAATCTCAAGAAATGTCAAGGACAACGTGAAAGGCTTCTTTAAATTCATTCTATATTCAGTTCATATTCAATTGTATATTGCAATTCACAACAAAAGGAAGACTAGGGAAAATAGAGGCCCACAGATGGATAGAACAGGGGCTTTAATAACAAAGGATACAGAAAAGGTAGGGTTACTAATACCTTCTTTGCTTTAGTCTCTTCTGCTAAGATCAGCCCCCAGGAATCTCAGGTCCTGAAGACCACAGAGAAAGTCTGGAGAAAGTACTTTCTCCTGGCTGAACAGAATTGGACTATTGATCATTTATGCAAATCAGACATCTAGGTCTGAGAGAGCTGGTGGATGTCATTACCAAGCCACTCTCAATCATCTTTGAAAGGACATAGAGAACATGAAAAGTGCCCAAGCACTGAAAGACGGCTAATGTGATTCCAGTCTTCAAAAAGTGCAAAAAGGAGGACCCAAGGAACTCACAGGCCAGATAGCTTTATCTCCACACTTGGAAAAGGGATAGCACAACTTAAGGATCTCTTCTCTAGGCATGTGGAGGATGCAAAGGTGATCAGGTCAGCATGAATTCACCAAGGTCAAATTAAATGTAATCAGCATGATAGTTTTCTGCAACTGAAAGACTGGCTGGATAGATGAGGGCATAAAAGTAGATGTTGTCTCCTGTGACTTCAGCAAGATTTTGATAGTCTCCCATAACAGTCCAAAGAACTCTCAAGCTCGGGAATTGTGAGTGGACAGTGAGGTAGATTGAGAAGTGTTTGAAAGGCAGAGCTTCAGTACTACGAAGTCTAGCTGATGGCTTATAACTAACAGGGTCCCCCAGATGCTCGGAGTACTGGGGTCCCAGGTCCAGAGTAGTGGGTTCAGTCTTCATCTCTTCTTCATCAGTGACCTGAATGAAGGGACAGAAAGCACCTTCAGCAAACTTGCTGATACACAGTTTTACATAGTTTTGGTGCACAGTTTTACAAGGGCGTCTCCAGCCACCATTTCATGTCTTCCAAAGCAAGTGATTATTGAAAAGCAAATAAAGTTACCCCACAGACATTGATCACAGTGTACAAGAGCTACAACTTTTTGCATGTCAACATTCTGACACATTTGTTGGAGTCCTCCTAGAACAACTTTTCAAAATAGAGAGTAGCACTCAATGAAATAAAGATCAGGTCTATACATGTTCAAATGTCAAGTATTCAATTGATCAAGTTTTCACTTAAAAAAAGAAAAGGAGAAGGTTATTAAAACATGGCTAGTTTATATTGCACAAATTATAAAAGACAATGCTCAGAGTGATTCTGATCATAGTAACAGAAGGAGAGGTGAGAATATTGTTCAGTAGCTGCAAAAGAACGCCTCCAGCCAAAATCTGGCAAGTGACAAGGCAGTAAAGCGAAAGAAAATTTCTTACAGAAAAGTAAAGTAGTTTACTATCTTACAGGGCTTATATACCTTTCCTGACACAAAGTTGGAGTCTTACAGAACGAGGTTATATATTGAGTGAGTTCTCTGATTTCTACGTAAGATCTAAAAATGGGCTTTTTCAAAAATGGATACCTTTGACAAATAATCACAAAATTTCCTAGGAGTATTTGAAAAATCCATAAAATTATTAATAGTCAAGAAAAAAGAATTCTTATATTTGAAACTGTAATCAACTTAATCTGGGAGGGGGAAGGACAGGATCAGATTTTCAGGATGCCTTTATCTCCATCTAATTGAAAATATGGTTATGCTGCAAAATACAAATGTATTTTCAGTCAAGATTTGAACTATCAGTGAAAGAGTTAATTGAAAAAGTATTATTCACAAAGCATTATGTCAGGATATCTTTGGAAAGGATATAACATTTCTCCATTAAATGTGTCTTTTTCTCCCCTCCCTCTTTTTTTTCTGAAAGATTTTAACTATCTTTGCTTTTAGATTTCTTTTTCAAAAAGCTGCTGCTGTACTCAAAAAGAGTGGTCTCTTCTAGATATTTCTTAAAGCTTTTTCCTGCTTTTAAGCCTCTTCTCTGGTAGCTTGGATAACACCACTGTGATCTGTATTTCAGACATGAAGCTAACCACCCACTACAGTGATAGATAGTAAAGCTTTTTAGATATGAACAAATTGCAGGGAGGCATGATGGTGCAAATCAGCATAGTTGTATTTCAACAGCCATTTTTACCGCAAATGAACAAAATTTAAGTCTTTTTATTTTGTCAATCATTTAGAAGATAAAAATCAGAATGACACAAACATTTTTCAGATTCTTGAGTGAGAATGATACAGCATTCAAAGACAAATCGAAAGTTTGTTCACTGATCAGTCTGGTGAAAGAAATAAAAATACGCATACACATACGGCATTTAGTTACAGAAAAGAGTGACTCCAGAAACATTGCTCTGAAAACAGTTCAAGATCACTTGGATAAACTTGGATAAAAAGTAGACAGCAGCAAAAGTGTAATGACTAGGATTAAGGAATGGATTTTGCCATTGAGTAAGGCATTCTGTCTAATGTTATATTGTTCAGGTAGCCGATAAAGTCGTGGTATGCTAAAGCCTGCAATATCAATTGAAGTACAGAATCTATTAAGAGATATTCATATCATAAGAATTTTTTTTTTAATTTAGTAGCTTGATAAGAAGAAAAAATGTTATTATAGGTAGAAAATATGTGGGTTGCAACGGTCTTTTGATCTTTGGCAAAAGATGGAGACCCCAGAACATCCTGGGCAATACGTTCCAATGTTCAACCATTCACACAGTGTAATTTTTTTTTTTTTTTGGTTCAGATAGAAATACCTCTTTTCATATGAGGGCTAATAAGCATGGAAAAAACTGTCAAAAGAAAGGTTGAATTTTGATTTCTGGTAGCTTCAGATTAAGTAAGTAAACATCCTCTATAGTAATTTGGTAACAAAACACGATAAAGTCAATGTAGGGAAATGCAGGGATAATTTGAGTTAAGCTGGAAGTCTCTGATATACTTAGACCGTGTGTTGGAAGACTGGATGAGTTATAGATATTTCTTGATCTCAATAAGCATCTTATAACAAATTTTCTTCGGGAGAATCCAAAGGAGATTGTTTTATCTTTCTAGTACATCACCATGGAAAAATTGACATTTTATATTAGGTTTAGAAGTTCACTACTTCAAAGGTTCTGTCCCCAGTTTGGCAATATCTTTCCTTGTTTCATTGTTTTCTAACAAGTTGAAAATGTCATGTATCTGGTCAGAAAGTATTTATGTTTGTGTGTGTATCTGTGTGTGTGTCGGGGGAATATTGTTTCTGTGATAATTTAGTTCTGAATGGATAAGAGAAAAAAAGAGAGAACATTTAGTTTTTAAGATATTAAAATCTTAGCATTCGTCTTAGGAAGAAATCCTTCTGTGCTAATGTTTGCCTCTCTTAGCAGCCAGCAGACACAAGGAATAGTTCCTCATGGTTCTGTCACCCAATGCTCATAATTGTCATGTCTATACTAAACATTTTATGTCACTATAAAATTTTATGTATTGATTGCTGCCATGGCAGCAATGCCATACCCATTCCACATATTGCTATAATCTGTTTCATGCAAAATCAGATTCTAGCATTTCCCATTGTCATATTTTTAATCTCTAAATAAGAATTACTCATATTTCTCCTATTCTGAGAACAGGCAAAGCTAATAAACAAATAATAAAATGGACTGAAGACATTTAACTACTGCCATCTAGGTTATCTCTATAGTTAAACTCATAGCGAACCTCCAAAACTGAGCTAAAGCCTTTAATCCGAAATGTGTGTAGGAGAGGTTTCTGCAGAGTAACTGTGCCATTCATTCCTACTGTTGTTGCTCTTTGTATGATTGCACAGCTATTGCTCCTGAGATGCTCTGGATCTGAGAATAAAGAGCTATGTCCTACTTGGCTTGTGTTGCAGAAATCTTTTCTACGTTTTCTATTCTAGTTTCTCTGTGAAATAGTGTTCTCTTATCTCCTTTGTCTGCCTCCTACTTGAAATTAAGTTGTTCTTTGTTAAGGTTTAATAATACCAGAGATTTCTCTTCAACCCTGAATGTACTGCCTTTGTCCCTCTTAACCAATTCCTGTTCACCCAGTTTCAGTAATCAGCGCAGATGCCTTATGTTGATGGGTTCCTCTCTCCTTCTCTCTTCTGAGTGGGAAAGCAGATGTGTGTTCTTCTTATTTAAATGATACCAGCAACTCTCGACCCCACAATTGCATTCTGGTGATATGAAAAGTCTCACATGTAAATGAATTAAAGATTTGAGTTTTTGACACTGGGACTGTAGCTTGAACCTGAGCAGGCTGATAAAGGAAATTCTTCACTTTGTTCCCTTATGTGCAAGATAAATAAACCTCAAATCAGTTGACTGACTCAATTAATTTAAATGAAAATTAATTGAAAATGAAAAGAAAGGCACAACTGTTGTCTTATATTACTTAACCTTGTTGTCTTATATTACTTAACCTTTTGTATTTAATTTATTTTAAAGGAAAAGGAATAACGGAATAGATGGAATACATATACTATAAATATATATTATATAAATTAATGATAAATTTTAGATTTTAGATTTTCATGAATTACAAAACCTTATTAATCTATATTCCTGATAAGTTGATTATGGGGCACTATAGGTTGAATACAAATGAATGTAGTCCTTTTTGTCTTGAGAAGAACAAACATTTCATCTCTTTCCATGTTCTTTTACTTATATGTGTCTTAGATAAAATTATGCAGTAGTGTCAATAATACTGATTAGTATACTGAAAACACTATCAAATCAGATGATAGAACAAAATGAATAACAGTATCAAATGGCTGGCAGTATATAAAACCCTTTGACAGTTACCGTAAGCATATAGATTTGAGAGTGTTGTCATAGAAATTCTGTAATGCATTATCAGCTCCTAAGCAATATAGACTTCATAATTAAATTAATACAAGGTTTCAGACTTCGGAAACTTTTGTGTGCTACTAGATACTATGTTATATAGGTATATCTGTATAAGGTATACCTGCATTTTCAAAGTGTATACTAGCAGTTTAAAGACATTTTCTTTTGTATCAGGAAAACTATTCCTTTTCTAAGACTACTACTTCTCAATCTCAAATCTCATGTTGTAATAACATATATTTGGTTTCCATCTGACCACACAGAGAAGGTGATTATGAAGTCATTGGATGGATGAAGACATTCAGGCCTACTGCATTAGTATCTTCAAGTGGAAGGACAGTAAGAGCTTCTATAATATATGATTATATTCCAATCTTCTCTACACTGTTAATTATTCACTTCTGCTCTGGTTCATTGTTCCCTGCAATCTGTATCAGTTGCAGACATGCAACTGCATCAATCTATATCAGTTGAGCAGGAAAGAGCATGACTAGTCCTACATATAGGACTATATATATAGCCTATAGCCAACAGTTGTTATTTAATGTGATTTGCTGCCTTTTTTTNTTTTTTTTTTTTTTTTTTTTGAAAATGAGTGTTTTATTTATGTTTTCATTGGGGGTTGATGAATTTCGCTTATGGATTTTATTGTGAAAGCAGCTAGAAAATGTATTATCTATCCAGTATGTTTCCTTTTTCTCAAGATTTGGAAGTTATCAGTAGAGCCTTTGATAGACTACAGAGGATTTGATTTTCACTCTGTATTTCTATCATACTGGAATGGATAAATTATTTAACCTCTGGTTATGGATCAGGTATGCCAACTACTGGAGAAGAAAATTAACTTCAAACTCTTGAATTTCCTTTTCTTTCAGGATTGTATCTTTTTAGGATACATTTTCTTAGATATTCATTATAATAGAAATAATAAAGACTGCAAATATTTTCAGAATTGAAAAGCAAAAAGATTTTTTTTTCTCATCTGCCACTCTTACTCTGATTATGACTGATTATTTTAAAAATAGCCATTGTTATCTATTTATGTTGCATATAGTAGCCTTGTTTCTTTAAATTTCTCAATATGGCCACCATTCACTGTAGGAGAAACAGCAGAAACAATGTCAGAAGAAAAAGGAAGAGATGTAATAAACATAGTACTTATGTTATTAAAGCTTTGATTTATTTGTTCAGTCTTCCTGTGAGTATTCTAAATAAAAAGCAGACTATTAGTTGCAAATTTATACTTGGCCAAATACTATCTACTAAAACACTGAAATTATTAAGATTGATAATAAAATGCAAGACTGGATTTTGATCTGCATATGTTTTCAAGATAGTTTCATACAGCTTTTCTTCTAAATATTACTATATAAATATGTTACAGCAGTTAACAAATAGCTTATAAATTGACCACAGTATTGCTCAATAAATACTGAGAGTTATTCCTGTCAGAATAACTGTAATCCAGAAAAACACCACAGACCATGCACTGTTATTTACTCATACTTCTAAGTTCCATTAAAATATCTCACCACTTTGAAAGCTAATTTTGTAATTCCTTTCAAAGAAAGTCTCAAGTTAAGTGAAGAAATAACTCAGAAATATGACTTGCACAGTTTTTGTAATAACACATGTAATCTTTTACCTAATCTGTATGTAAGGTTTGGTTTTACTTTCACCAAGCTGCATTAAAATAATGGACTCATATTTTAAAAATCCAAAGGGATTTTAAGTAGTAAGCAAAGCCAATTAAGATACCGAGTACCAGAATTGTCAGGATCAGTACCAGAATCAATACCAGTCTTTTCACAGAGAGACAGAATGACTGAGGTTAGATGGGACCTTGAGAGGTCCCATCCAATACAACTTGCCCAAGGAGGACTTCTTTGAACACACAGAAAAAAAAAACTATAAAGAATTTTTAGGCCTCCAAAATAATAAATATAGGAAACACTAAATTTAACTTAGCAGAATAATTAGTGGAAATTGTAGTGTGTTCTATTTAGTAAAGAAAAAATGCACTGAATGTCTTAAAATGTTAGACTGTCATGAAGGATGGATGAAGGATGAAATCTTAGTCCAGTATTATATTCCTTTTATTCTACTATATCCCTAAGACTGTGTCCTTATCCCTATATTTTTAAGAACAGTGGTATAATTTTGGTGACAATAGTAAGGAAAAGACGGATAAATTATGAATTGATTTTCCCTGTAAGAAACAAATATTATGGTTATGATGGTAACAGTAGTATAGTAAAGAGGAAAAGAGAGAAGAAAATACAGTGTTCTGCATGTCTACTTAAAAATCTCATAGCCCCAAACCGTGATTAAATGGTCAATGATTTCTAACATTCTACTCCTTTCTGAAAACTAAAAATGTACATCAATATTTATTATGGAAACACAATTTAAGATGAAGTGTTTTCAAATCCTGGAACAGAATCTATCACAGTGATGTATAATTCTTGTTCTATAAACCATTATACATTTTGACAAAAATCAGCAGAAAAATAAGTCAACAAAATGAAAGCAGAACAAAATACCACCAGCTGAACAGGCTGGTAGAATTTAAGGCTGAAGAGAAAAGATTACAAAATCTTATATGTGTTATAAGTTAATCAAACTGATTAATACACTTAGTATATCCACTGCTGTTATTACTTGCTCATGTTGAACTAATCTGTTATTTAAGAAAAACAGAAATAAAATTTCTTGATATGCTTGCCCACCACCTTAACTCAACAACAATATTATCATTGAACTAAAGGTAATCCTAACAAGGTAGTTAATTTAATGCCAGGGTTCCCATATGACTTTAACTGTCCTGCACTAGCATTGTTTAATGCTTGTGTCTGTTAATTAGGTTTCCCTTTTGCAGTCTTCCGCTCAGTTAAAAAACTTTTGGAATTAACATGGTCTTATATTTTAATTAACAGCAGCTGAAATGTGATTGTGCATGTGGGTATTTGCATCTGTTTGTGTGCACCTTACATCCTATGGAATTCTAGAATCTCTTAGATCTAAGGAATGATTTGGAAAAAAAAAACATATATCCTAAAACTACAGCCAGTTTGTTCTTTTTCAAACCTATATCTATAAAATCAAAAGGAGAGATGGCAGCCAAGCAACTATTCATGGTCTTCCAGTATAGGAAGCAAGGACCATCAACAGAAATAGCAACAGCTGTGGAACTATTTCCCGTAAGATGATGTACGAATGAAAAAAAAAATGCATGGATTTGAGGGGAAATGAAGCTCTCATAAGAAAACTCCACTGACAGCTTCAGAAACCAGATCTAACTTAGGAAGTCTCTAAACTGAGATTTCAGCTTAATTCTAAGCCAGGAAAATGTTAGGAAAACATATATATGCCCTGATCTTACTTTTCCTAAATATTTGCATATGAATACTGTTGAAAATCATCCACTGTCTAGATGGACAGCTGACCTGAACCATGGTTGTATTTTATCCTCATGTGACATGCACAGGAGACTTTGGTGCCTAAAGTATCTGAATCATTCATTTTTATTTCTCGCTTTGAACAGAAGAACTGTAATATTGGCATCGGGATAAGGGGTGATCACTGTTAACTCAGATCATTTTCTTGGGTTTCATAGAATCATAGGTTGGAAGGGACCTCTCGAGGTCATCTAGTCCAACCTCCCTGCACACATAGGGTGACCTATGGCACGTGGCCCAGGACTGTGTCCAAGTGGGTTTTGAAGATCTCCAGAGAAGGAGACTCCACAACCTCTCTGGGCAGCCTGTCACCCTCAGTCTTAAGAAATTTTTCCTCAAGTTCCTGTGAAACTTTTGATGCTTTAATTTCTGGCCATTGCCTCTAGTTCTATCAGTGGCCACCACTGAAAAGAGGCCAGCCCCATCCTCTTCATTGCTTCCCTTAAGGTACTTACAGACACTGATCAGATCTCCTCTAAGCCTTCTCTTCTCCAGGTGGAACAGGCCCAGCTCCCTCAGCCTGTCCTCATAGGACAGATGTTCCAGGCCCCTGATCATCCTTGTGGTCCTGCACTGGACTCTCTCCAGCAGCTCCACATCCCTCTTGTACTGGGGAGCCCAGAACTGGGCGCAATACTCCAGGTGTGGCTTCACCAGCACTGAGCAGAGGGGCAGGATCCCCTCCCTTGACCTGCTGGAGACGCTCTTCTTAATGCACCCCAGGATCCCATTGGGCTTCTTGGCCACTAGGGCACACTGCTGCCTCATGGTCAACCTGTCGTCCAGCATGACACCCAGATGCCTCTCTGCAGAGTTGCTCTGCAGAAAATCGATCCCCAGCCTGTACTGGTGTCTGTGGTTATTCCTCCCCAAGTACAGGACTGTGCACTTGTCTTTGTTGAACTTCATGAGGTTTCTCATCACCCAGTTATCCAGTCTGTCCAGATCCCTCTGGATGGCAGTGCAGCCCTCTGGGATATCAGCTACTCCTCCCAGTTTGGTATCATCAACAAACTTGCTGAGTGAGCACTCTGTGCCTTCATCTAGGTCATTGATGAATAAATTGAACAGGACTGGACCAAGGACTGACCCCTGGGGGACACCGTTAACCACAGGCCTCCATCTAGACTCTGTTCCACTGATCACCACCCTCTGAGCTCTGCCATCCAGCCAATTCGTAATCCACCTCACTGTCCACTCATCTATCCCACACTTCCAGAGTTTGTCCAGGAGGGTGTTGTGAGGGACGGTGCGAAAAGCCATGGTAAAGTCCAGATAGATGATGTCCACTCCTCTTCCCTCATCTATCCAGCTAGTCACTCCATCATTGAAGGCTATCAGATTAGTCATGATTTCCCCTTGGTGAACCCATGCCGACTAGTCTTGAGCATCTTCTTATCCTCCATGTGCCTGGTGACAACGGCCAGTATGAGCCATTCCATCACTTTTCCAGGGATTGAGGTGAGGCTGACCGGCCTGTAGTTGCCTGGGTCTTCCTTCTTGCCTTTTTTGAAGACCGGCGTGACATTGGCCTTCTTCCAGTCTTCTAGCACCTCCCCCATTCTCCAGGATCTTTCACATACACAACGATTGGTTACATGCTACTGTCCACGCGTCTTCTACCGCACTTGGTTGGTTGTGCATAACGGGCATGTATTCACGCCATTGGTCTGTGCACAAGTCCTTCTTTCTCACTGACAAATTTGATTACAGCTCCATCCCACTCAACTTTCTCATGCTTGCAGTTCAGGAACTTTCCAGGATCACATTCCTTCAGATCAGGGAGTATCCACTATCTTCTTTAGCTCAGCTCTTTGTAGTCACTTTCCATGGGAAGGCCTCCGTCTCTTAGATATGTCCCCACAGGTAAACCCAGAAGCGAAGTCGGCATTCAGCAAGTCAGCTTTTTCTTTTTTCCTTAACCAAGGTACCCATACCGTTCACCCACATTTTCCCTAATCTTCCTTTTACTGTTAATATATTTGTAGAAGCTTTTCTTGTTATTTTTGACATCCTTGGCCAGGTTGTGTTCCAATCATGCCTTAGCTTTCCTTGTCACATCTCTGCATTCCCTGACTATGTTCCTGTATTTCTCCCAGGAGGCCTGTCCTTTTTTCAACATTTGGTATACCACCTTCTTCTGCTTGAGTATTGCTACAAACTCCTTACTCATCCACATAGGTCTCCTGCCCCCTCTGCCTGACTTTTTAGACACAGAAATGCACTGTTGCTGGGTGTGGAGGCAGTGACGCTTGAAAACGAGCCAGCTCTCTTGGCCCCCCCTTCCTTCTATAGCTCTAGCCCAAGCAATCCTTTTGAAAAGGTCTCTGAGAGGCTAAAGTTGCCCCTCCTGAAGTCCATGGTTGCAAGGCTACTTACAGCCCTGTCTCCTCATTGGATCCTGAACTCCACCAACTCATGGTCACTGCAGCTGAGGCTACTCCCCATCTTCACATCTCCCAGAAGTCCCTTTCTCTTCATTAGTACAAGGTCCAGTAGCCCACCTCTCCTCATTGGCTCCTCAACAACCTGCGTCAAAAAGTTATCATCAACGCGCTGCAGGAACCTCCAGGACTCTTTGTGCCTGGCTGTGTTGTCCTTCCAGTTGATGTGTGAGTAGCTGAAGTCCCCAATGAGAACCAGGGCCTGTGACTGTGAGGCAACATCCAGCTGCCTGTAGAAGGCCTCATCAACTTCCTCATCCTAGTCAGGTGGCCTGTAGCAGACACCCACCATACTATCTCCCACTTTAACCTGCCCCTTACCCACAAACTCTCAACTTGCTCATCATCCATCCTCAGGTTGAGCTCCATGCATTCCACTTCCTCTCTCACATAAAGAGCAACTCCACCACTTCGCCGTCCCAGCCTGTCCTTCCTAAAGAGCACATAGCCTTCCACGGCAGCGTTCTAGTCATGTGAGCTGTCCCACCATGTCTCTGTGTTTCTGCATATACTGTTAGTTTTTGGCAGATATGTCCATATATCAGAAGCTTGCAGGAAAGATAAGGCAATCCGACAGAGATGGAATAAGTCACTGCTTGAACTGATCTTTCAGGGAACTGATCTTTGCGTTCGTAAATGCAAAGAAAAAATATGTTCAAAGTGACATAACAACCTCAATATCTCCTTCGGAATACCATATCCTTCTCTCTCAGCTAGAACCTTACAGCTGCACTTCTAAGTTTTAACTTTTACACTCTTCAGTTTAATCTTCATTTTAATCAAACTCTGAGCACTTTTATAGCTGCAGTCAAGCATATGAGTACTTGATGAGAATGGCACTTGCATCAGAGGGACCGTTTAAAGTCATAAACTCTGTGTAGATCAGTACATGAAGATTCTTTTTCTTCCTCCTACTTCTGACTTAAGTAGGAGGCTGACTTTTTTCTTTTATTTCTATGGAAGCACAGAAGAAACTTAATTTTTGGCAAATGAACTACTCACAAATAGTTCAGGAGGTTCAAGAGAAAAATGTATTTAAATGAAAGCTAAGGATACTTGCAAATCTCTTCCACCCTGCAGACTGCCCACATCACACCCATGTAGCTAGTGAATGATGAAGTTAGAAAGAAAACGGAAAAACAAAATAAGTTATTACAAAGTATTCTAATGGTTATGAGTGTATTTGGCAGATATGAGAGATTTAATTCTTCATTACTATTCTCTCAATCTCTTACTTTTTCTAGACTCAGATTTCTAGTGCAGATTATACTTTAGATTCAATAGATTAAGAAGATGAAGAATAGCTTATTGACTAGTTATATGTTCAATAAACATCTTGATAGCCTGGCAAAGGTACCAGGACTATTTTTTCCCCCTTCTTAAATCCTATGAATGCAGAAAAAATCTTTGCTATCCAATTATTACTATTATTATTATTTAATTTCATTAACCTTGAAATACTTTGGTTGTTCCTGTAGGTGTTTTCTTTGTCTATTTTTGTTTTTGTGTCTTAAAATCTCCTGTTCAACTTCTTTGGGCTAGTTACATAGCTTATATATTGTATTTTATAAAACATCTTTTCTATTTGTTCATAAGGATGTTCCTTTGGCAGGCTGGAGCAGGAATGGAGAGGAGGAGATCACCAAGCTTGCAGCAATGTTTTTGTAATCATCGTTCAGTTAGGTCGTAACAGTCCAGACATTGCTTGTACTCTTCCAAAACTATGAAGTTGTGCTTCTCCTGACCTTTTCACTCCTAACTTTGCTCAAGATGTGTCTTTTCATTATTCCTCTGCCTTCTCCCTCTTTTTAGCCAAGGGCTAACTGAGCATGTGACAACCAAAATTCAGAGAGTAAGTAAATGTGGATAAATATATCTACAAAAAAGTAAATAAGACAGGTAGCTATTTCCCAAGATTTCTTTCTTCCTTCCTTTCTTTCTTTCTTTCTTTCTTTCTTTCTTTCTTTCTTTCTTTCTTTCTTTCTTTCTTTCTTTCTTTCTTTCTTTCTTTCTTTC
>VWPW01011997.1:0-64428 GCA_013389825.1 Crypturellus undulatus | reverse complement strand
CTTCCTTTCTTCCTTTCTTCCTTTCTTCCTTCCTTTCTTCCTTCCTTTCTTCCTTTCTTTCTTCCTTTCTTTCTTTTCCAAGCATCTAATTCTGATTGCTCTCAGATACCAATCTTGGTAAATTATGCTTTAATCATGTGCAGCTTTTTCTGTATGTTGACATTTTTTCTCCCTTCAAAATTTCACTAACTATCTCAAGTATCAGAACACACTCCAATTCTTTTCAGAAGATGACTACAGTTGCAAAAGTTACTACATGCTTGGACTTAATGAGCTAGAGTAGCCTTCAAATAGATACATAGGATACTATCACAAGAGCTAGGCAACTGAGAAGGTGAATCTCCTATCAATTTTGTTGACACTTAGACTGTGGACCATACTGTGCTTTTGAAAAACTTAATTTAAAAATTAATTTACATGGCTTACATAACTTCAAAAATAATAAAAAAATCATTTCTTAAACTAATATGTAGGCATAAACTAATATATAGCCAAAGATTCAGTGACCTGATTAAAAGCAAATTCTAGGTAAGTGGCAAATCAATAATAACACCTGAGCATCCTGACTTTCAATTCCAAACCTCTAAATATCAATACATTGACCAATGAGGTTAATTATTCCAAGATCTGAAAACATTGCAGTAAAATTTTATAGTTACAGGGAGAGTAAAAGTATGGATATTTATCACTTGCATGTTCAGATCAGGAAAATATTCACAAAACAGTCACCTAGCAGAATCTGACATCCATTTAAACTGTTCTCAGTACTTGAATGTTACTTCCTGAAAATACTGTAATCTGAAAGTGGCCATGCAGAAAATTATATTTTAAAGTAGTACTGCTTATAGATAGAAAAAGATGACATTCATGAAATATTCTGGATTCATTCTATGCTGTATTATTTATCATCTAGAAGCTTCTGCTTGCTTAAAATCTTCAATATCTTCTGTAAGAAGTAACATAATCTTCTTCAGACTGATATTATTTTGAAATCTTTGAGCTGTGTATGTAGCTGTGAAAAATATTAGCTCTGTTCTGTCTTTGAGCAGAGACACTGGGGAGCATTCTTAGAATTTGTAACTCTAAGAGCATTAAAATTGACTTAATGTCCTCTGAAAGCTTTGGGAATATGGTCACATAATTCAGGCAAATCAAATATGACAAAAATAGTTATTTCTTACTTCATCTTTTCTTTCATACAAGCTGCTTTTTTTCTCTTCTCTTTACAAAGCAATGGTACATGTCTACATACTTAAATTTCCAATTTAAGTATGAATAAGGGCTACTATTGTAGAATTGTTGCAATGACATGCATGAAGTGGTGAGACAGATCTCATTATTGCAATGATTGATGAATGGGCATGAGTCCTTTGGAGGGAAAGTAGGGAAGATGAGAAGAAAAAAAGTGTGAAAATGCAGCTTAAACCTATGGGACAGAGGACATGTCGGTCACGATGAAAGCAGCTGGGTCAGGGCCAGCAAAGAGGCCTTGGTATAGGCTACACTACAGGGGAAGCATGCTACTGACCTCCAGCAAGGATAAGAAAGTGAGCAACTTGAGAAAATCTCTTGGTCATTAACTCTGTATTTCATGGAATATTTAACCTCCCTGACATCTCATGGCAGGCCAATGTAGCAAGCTGACAGCATTTTGGAGACTTTTTGAGTTCTTTGTATGCATATATTGGATGAACTAATCAGGAGTGACACACAACTATATCTCCCGCTCACTGACAAAGCTGGCCGGGGAAATGAATAATCACCAATATCCTGGACTGTAGTGATGATGAAATCGAAGAGTTCAAGACTCTGTGGTGAGGGGAAAGGGCAAATAGCAGAGCATAGATGGGACATCAAGCAAGCATATGACATGGGACATCAATCAAGAAGACTTTGGGTTTATTCAGAAAAGTGGATACCTGCTGGTAGGTTGGATAGTGTGGGAGACAGCTCTGAAGAGACAAGTAATTCAGGAGTGCCAGAAGGATCTTACAGGCAGAATTCTGTAAGTAAAAGGCACATCCTGACTCAAAGGTAGACAAGCATATCTATTATTAGCTTGCTTGGGAATTCATCATAGAGCTCCAAAGTAAAAAGGCAGCATATAAGGGGTGAAAAATTGCCTTGCATTGCAATGGTGAGGAAGGCCAAAGCCCAGCTGACGTTGAGACTGGAAAAGGATGTCAATGGTAAGAGTAGTTCCTACAATGGTATCAAAAATAGTAGGCTGAAGAAGGAAAGTGTCTTCCACTAAGATCATCTAGACCTCTGTGCTTAGCAGCTGGAGTCACATGGCATCCATGTCCACTTACTCTGTGAAAGACAAAGCCATAGAAGTCATACTACCCAGATCATCTGGGCCAAAGAGCAGATCTGCAGAGAAATCACAGAGCCCAGGCAGTCATGTGTCTGCTCATGCATATGACCTGTTAGCAAGGACAAGCAGCATCTTGTACTGTGAGCAGGGATATGGCCCTGAGAGCAAAGATAGAGATGATCACCTCTTCTAAGCACTTAGCACACTGTATCTGCATACTGTCTCTAGTTTGGTCTCCCAGTATAGGAAAAACAACAAAACAACACAGAGGAGTGCATCGAGGGCTGTCTCCATAAGAGGAATCTGCAGGACTAGGGTGTTTCAGCCTACTATAGAGATGGCTTTCAAGCACC
This sequence comes from Crypturellus undulatus, assembly GCA_013389825.1. Classification (NCBI taxonomy): domain Eukaryota; kingdom Metazoa; phylum Chordata; class Aves; order Tinamiformes; family Tinamidae; genus Crypturellus; species Crypturellus undulatus. The sequence goes on along the minus strand of VWPW01011997.1, from coordinate 61,758 downwards.
TCACAACAATCCTGAACACTTACAGAAAGGGGATCAAGGACCTGTGAGGTCAATATTCCAGCTCATGATGAAGCTCATGATGAATTAAAAGATTGTAAATGCACTAAATATTCTAGATATGACCAAAAATTCACCTTTTTTTCTCAAATTCGTATGATTAAGTATCTTCCTCAATGAATATCCCAGTGAATAAAAGTAGATTTTTTAAATACATATGTATATAAACACCTGTTTCTTCTTTTCCATTTGTGCTGCCATAGATGAAAAATTCATGTCCTATGGAAATTTTAGAACTTTTCATCCACAACAGTAATATTTCCAAGTCAACAAGACAATTGTGTTCACATCTTCAAATCACACTTTCTTCCAGGAGTGCAGCTGATGAAGCATTTCCCCAGTATTACAAGTCAATATTAAACTCTCTAGAAAGGCAACTTTGCCAACATCAGCTCTCAGGGTCTCTGCATCTTCTATTCCTATAGATTTCTTCCATCCTTATTTCCCAGAAGGTCACGCGTGTTATTACTAGGTCAATCCTTGTTATGTCAGATTGAAAGGGACTCTGCTTAATATCTTCAGTAATAATTTTCTTGGATAATTACACTGATCTCTGTTCACTGACAAGTTTTCACGTTCAAGAACATCCAAAATCAGTGATCCTCCCAAGTTGTGCATCACTTATATACTTTACTGTGTACTTGTCACCTCAGAAGTTGTCCCATATTAAGAAAATGACCTCACTTTTTTGTTGTTGTTCTATTGGTTTTTTTTTTTCTTTCCACCTAAAATTATCAGCAAAGCAGACCAAGTTGTTATCTGAAAGCTTAGTTTATTACTGACAGTAATAAAGATATTGCCATTCATACTATTCCTTAAAATGTTAAAAAGAAAGCAAACAAACAAACAAACATCTCCCAGAAATTAGGAACCTGGTTATGTCTGATTATATAATATGTTTGAAGAATGGTTTAGTGTATCCAGAAGACAATTTTTGAACTCATACAAAATTGTACAAAATTCATAATAAAACCTAAAAATTGCTAGTTATGCCAGATAGATACATTAAAAATAATCACTAAAAATAGTTGAGAGAGTTTATGCTTGTACACCTGAAATCAGTTAACTTCTCAGGTTACTCAGTAGATGTTTTCGAAGTTCGCTAGTAATTTCAAGAAAGGCAAGAAAGAAAGAAAAAAAAAGAACAAAATCTTAAATATTCTATCACGAGAAGAAATGTTCATTTTGGGAGCCAGGAAGTAGTTAAAGAGCTAATAAGAGTTAGATTTACATTAAGGAAAATTTAAAAAACGGGGAGAAGGGAACAGTTCCTGACAGCTTCAAAGGCCTCCAGGACAAGTATCAAGCTCTTAACACTACCAATGGGAGCAGATTCATGTTTCATACATTATATGCTTTGAGATTCTGAAAATATGTGTTTAAATGTTGCAGATCTCACTTACAACCTCTCCTGATGTGGATTTTTATTCCATTGATCTATATTAAACTTCTGATTTCCTCAGAATCCTGTGACAGCAGGTTCCACAACTTAGTTTTCTTAGTAGAAATATGCTTTACTGGGTATAGTCAAATAGTCAACTAGACTCTTCACCACTGAGCACAACCCTCTGAACTCTGCCCATTCAGTCTCTTCACAATCCACCTCACTCACTCATCTAACCCACACTTCTTGAGTATAGAATCATAGAATCATAGAATGCCTAAGGTTGGAAGGGACCTCTAGACCATCTAGTCCAAACCCCTGCACACGCAGGGCCACCTAGAGCACATGGCACAGGACCGCATTTAAGCGGGTCTTGAAGATCTCCGAAGAAGGAGACTCCACAACCTCTCTGGGCAGCCTGTTCCAGTGCTCTGTTATCCTTGCTGTCAGGAAATTTTTCCTTAAGTTCCTGTGAAACTTCTGATGCTTTAATTTCTGGCCATTTCCTCTTGTTCTGTCGGTGGCCACCACTGAAAAGAGACCAGCCCCATCCTCCTCATTGCCTCCCTTGAGGTACTTGGACACACTGATTAAATCCCCTCTCAGCCTTTTCTTCTCCAGGCTGAACAGGCCCAGCTCCCTCAGCCTCTCCTCATAGGACAGATGTTCCAGGCCCCTGATCATCCTCGTGGCCCTGTGCTGGACTCTCTCCAGCAGCTCCACATCCCTCTTGTACTGTGGGGCCCAGAACTGGACACAATACTCCAGATGTGGCCTCACCAGGGCTGAGCAGAGGGGCAGGATCCCCTCCCTCGACCTGCTGGAGACGCTTTTCTTAATGCATCCCAGGATGCCATTGGGCTTCTTGGCCACTAGGGCACACTGGGCCACTAGGGCACACTGCTGCCTCATGGTCAACCTGTTATTCACCATGATGCCCAAGTCCTTCTCAGCAGAGCTGCTCTCCAATAGGTGGGTCCCCAGTCGGTTCTGGTGTCTGGGGTTCAGGCTGGGGATACCTTAGAATGATATGGGAAAATGTCAAAAGGCTTGCTGAAGTCAAGGGAAACAATATACGGTACTCTCCTCTTGTCTACACAGCCCATCACCCCATTGTATCAGTTTGGTTAAACATACACTTGGTGAATCCGTGCTGACCTGATGACCTTCATGTCCTCTACATGCTTAGAGATGACATCCAGCATGACATCCATCCTCTTTTCAGCGGTGGAGGTGAGACTGACTGGCCTGGGAGTTCCTTGGTTCTCCTTCTTGTACTTTTTGAAGACAGGAGTAACACCTTTTCTGCTCTCTCTCTCCCTTTCTCTCCCTTTCAAAGATGATTGAGAGTGGTCTTGCAGTGACATATGCCAGAAAGGAAAACATTTTATTAAAGTAAATAGTATTGAATGGCATTTTGGCAGCTGCTTAACTTATTAGCTTTATTGAAAATAAGGTGAAGAATCTTCCTCAAATCCTTTTGCCAAATTAAACGCTCCAAGTGAAGTGTCATCACTTACTGAGGCTTTTTATTGTGGCTCTATGTATTTGTGTGGTATGGGTTGGGGGAAGTCTATGCCTTGACTCAGTGCCACAGGAGAGGAATGCATGTAACCCTCCTCCTCCTTTACCACAGTAGTTTCCATAGAAGGAAAACCTGGGCATGTAAAGTTGAAAGAAACTAATTAATACTCCTACCTGGTCACCAGTCTTAATGGTCAGACAAGCAGTTCTAAAGGATATAACAGTCAAAATATGTCTCCTACTAGTTCCTGAAGGGCAAGTACTTCCATAATCATCACTCTACAAGAAGAAAAAAAATGAATGAAAATGAGTGAAATCAATCAAAAGGTTTATTTTTCTTCAGAAGAATAAGAACGATTGAAAGAGGATATGGTCATAAGTACCAATTAGTTTGCATAGTATATTTTAAATATACTTGCAGAATATATTTTAAATTTTACTCACCTGAAGGTAAAAGAAAGATGCACAAAACAACCTGTTGACTGTGTGCTATTGTTTATAACAAGTGACTTAACTATGCCAGAGAAATCAGAGGAACTGCCAGGATTCGTTATGCAAAAAGGTCTCTCTTTTTCTCCTTGATTAATTGGGATATTATTCAATTAAAAACAAGCTTGCATGCATGCCATGCCTTATTGTATAAAAAGGAACATAGCAATTCAGTTCACATCTGTGTTTGTTCCTGATGTTTTCTCCTTCTCTGCATTTGCAATGCAAGTTCTATACATCGAATTCTATATAGGCTCATTGCCTGCACCATTTCTGCACAGATGCTGTACTAGCAGCTAATAAAAGGACTGATAAAAATATCCGTCTGTGTAATTTGACTGTCTGAGTAACTGAAGAAACTATGCACAAAGAACAATGAAGTTATGTCACATTCTACAATGGATTGCATACAGCTAGTTATTTAAATATTTCAGCATCATAATATTGTCGCAGATTATGCTCTGCCTCTTAATATTTTCTTGATTCTTTCCAATTTTCACCTATCTAACACTTGAGTGAACAACATTCTTCATATGAGTACTTTAACAGCTATGTACAGATTTTTTTATCATAAAAAAATAATGATGTGAAGCATAGAGTAAATGATATCCCTCTTCCTCATCATCTCAGAACAAAAAATCTTCAGTAATGAAAGTTCCTTTCACTGATACAGGTTTTATAAACCAAATATTAATAATCCCCTTAAAAATGAGATTACAAGACAATTTATAAAATCAAACTAGAAGAAGCTCTGCCTTCTTTACAATGATCAACCACAGCAGTTTTAGGAGCCTTAGGCTTCCAAGATACAGAAGATTTTCAGAAGAAAAAAAACAAAGGAAATTAAAAGGGAAAGAAAAGGAAAAAAAATATTAAATCTTGTATTGTGCACAATTTTAACTGAAAGGAGTATGGAAACAGAAAAGAATGTACCTTTCGACTTGGGTTGGTGGCTTTAGATTATCACAAGTTCAGTGTGAATCTCTGATGTATGAATTAAATTCACACATCAGTGAAGTGATTCATCCTCTTTTATCTTAAAAAATTAAAAAAAAGACTATTTGAAAAATCTAGCATTTAGCATTTTATCAGCTAAAATTCAAAAATTAGCATTGCTCTGTACTATAAACATATAAACCCACCCTTAAAACATCTGGAAAGGCCAGCTCCTTTGGAATTCATTGAACAGCTTTCTAAATAGGTTATCAGGTCTAAACTGAAATCTGGTAAACACTATATTATTTGTATTTCTTAGATTAAAAATACACACCTTCCTTTTTCATTTATTTAAGGAATAAATAGTAGCATAATTATTTTGTAAATAAGACATTACGATTTTATTTTTCATTGTGACTTGGATTTGGTCCTGTGAAAGTTGCTGTATTGCCAGAGAATGCCCTTAAAAAGTGGTTCTGAAAGCTTCAGAGTCATTGTGATATCATCAAAATGTATACACACACACAAACAAAAGATATTTTGCATCATTTTACAATCCAGTTGGTGAATATCATTATATTAATTTCAGTTCTCTGGAAATACTTAATTTTATCTGCTGCCTGCTCAATGAAACACAGATGTAAACTCCTGGGGTACATGGGACATCTCATTCTACTTATCAAAAAGGAGAGATTATTGCTCTGTATCCACCATTACATGTCTATATGCTATTCAAATCTTAAAACTGTCTAGGTGAAAGATGGAAAGTAGAAAAATATTTTATTAGTTTCATGTTTGATACATGGCAGCTTTCTAAAAACATATTAAAGAGTTTATCTTATATTCCATATTTGGTCCTTAAATTCCATATTCTGCCCTCTCTTGTTTTTAAAATTATTATTTTAATTTCCACCAGCAAAAGTAAGCTAAAGGATTTTGTAGTAAACATCCTGACATCTTCAGGTTTTAATTGCATTTTTGTGCTTCTGATGCCCTGCTTTTTTCAAATGTGTATGTTCTGCATAGATTAAAAGAAAGAGAATATTAAAAATCAGTATTGAAAGTCATCTAAGTAAATCTTCAGTAATCACAAAGGGAATGAAGTTTTTTTGTTTGTTTGTTTCTGATTTATGTGCAAATCATTAGCTGCAGAAATATATTTCTCTTTGATGGTTGGATAAAACGAGTTTACACAACCAGAGTTACAAAAACCCAAGGGCAAATGGGGATCCATTTTCCTGAGTATTCAAATGCTGAAATAAGTAAAGGTAGTCTGAAACAGGCATTTGGTTAGTTGGTAGGATTTTTTTTTTTAATCCCAGGACGTGTCTGCATTACTAAGCAGTCTTATTAGTTCCTAGTAATAGAAAAGAACTAAAATATAATTAAATATATAAATAAAGTATAAAATAATACATTTCTCTTTCAGGATTATTGTCAAAAAGACACTTGAATGACAAAGTAATGACAAAATTAACTATCTTTATTTCTAATATTACTGTCATATATCTTTGTTTTGGATTCTGTATGAATTTACAGTGATACTTGTAAATAATTTAGAAATGTTTATAATAGTCTTAATCCTAATTTCCTTTGGCTGTTTAAAACATTTAGTATTTAATAAGACTTAGATTATACAACATTATCTAAATTTATGAACAGAACAGAAAGGATTTGCATTTTTTTTAAAAAATGTGTAGATATATATTGCTTATATTTGGTTTATTTTGACTCATGGTCCTAAAATACATTTTAAGTCATTAGTGTAGCATTATCTTTTTGGAACATCTATCATTTCTGATATTAATCCAGATTTCCAATTTTTCACTACTGAATGGGAAAAATAAAAACAAATAAGAATGATGCCTGAGAAAATGTATTGTAACACACTTATATTAATAGACACATTTCTTTCATGTTTGCTAATGGTAATGGAACGTCTAGAAGAAAAGTGCTGGTAGAAATTAAAAACTTAGAGGCAGAAAATATTTTAAAATAACCTCTAATATCTTATGAACACTACTAGAAGTCTTTAACCTCTCTCTCAATTTTTCTTCTCTATAGGTCATAAATGCTTATCTTAAAGAAAAAAAAGAATCAGTGACCTAATCTCAAAGATTAATGTTTAACTTCTAACCTACAGAAGTATACTTTAGACAACTTTCCTACCTTTTGCTAAAGAAACAAAACACACACACACAAAAAAAACATAAAATCTTCTATAAGTGACTGACGTTGTCTATCATTTTTTCCTACTGAAATCCATCAGATAAGGCTTAGTGTTTAAAACATCTAGTGGCATGAAATAAAGAAGCTCTGTTACTGCTTATAGTTTTCTTCCTTCCTTCTTTCCTTTCTTCCCTCTTCCTTTCTTATATCTTCCTATTCATCTCTCACTCTCTCAGGAACTACAGCACAGTCCTTGCTGGTTACTCAAAGAATGCACATCCATTTTTATCTGAGAATAGTCCACCAATGCATATGTTGCCAAGACATCACTTATCCATCAGTATTAAACTCTTCCTCAAATTCTGAAATTTACAATATACCAGCCCTATTGAGAATATATTATTCTAAAAGTGTTTTGAATTTTGAATTGATTTTTGTCAATTAAAAATTCAAAGTATATCGGTAGATATCACTTACAGTAAAAGTGTGACACACGTGGAGTCAATGACAGAGAACACTACAGCATATTTTCAAATAATTTCCTTGGCAGAAGTAGGAAAACAGCAGCTGCCAATGTAAGCAATGTGGACTTATTTTTTCTAGTTGAGACATTGGTTTGTGCTTGTCTGGTCAGAAGTCAGCTGATCCATCCTTTTTGCCATTTTTAGAAAGGCATGGCTATAAAGAAAACTTTCTATATACTCTTCTTATCTGACATTCTTTTACTCTCTTCTAGAAGCAATCAATATTTACAGCCAATACACTAACAGAAGACAAGACAGTTTGCATATAGATGCAGATGGTCTCAGAAGTAACCGTCACAGCTTGCAAAATGAGATAGGAAAATGCCCTCAGAATTGAAGCTTTTTGCTACTTCTTTTCTATTCTGGCAATATAATGGGAAAGAGAGAAGATAGTCTTCCAAAGCTCCATGACAGATGATGTGACTGGCATCTTCCGTGTTTACTTCCTTTAAGAACAGCAGAGTTTTGGTTTTGTTCAGTTTTACATTGGCTATGTTTTTTTGTTTTTTTGTTTTTTTTTTATAAAAAGGATAACATAATGAATGACTGTAGATAATTTATTATGTTTACTCTTGTCATGCTAGCTCACTAAAGGAGAGAGTAAAATAACTAGAGGGGTGACAGCTACTGAACTTTAGTTAATTGACTTTATTCACTAGGACAAAATCTTTGTGATAACAGCATCCATCATTAACTGGTAAAATTGTTATAGAGGATAGGTTTATTAATTAGCTAGCTACAATACACTGTCCCAACAAAATGCTATAGCATTTTCTCACCTTGAGTGTAGAGGGGCTTTTCAACCTTGCAAGGAGTGAAAATCCTAGCTGTTTCTTCTACCTGATTGTTCAAAGGACTCCAACCAGACCTTAGTCCAACATCCTGGATAAGAAGTGGGGAGAGAGATTCCCCTTCTAGACAGAGGAGCTGGTTAGGTGTCATTCCTGATCCCTGCTCAGCTCGTCTATGCTAGACTCTTATCTTTTATACACACATAGGGAGATGTTACTGAAACATGGTCATTCTCATTGTTTGATCCATCTTTAATCTTTGGTGACTTTTGGTTCTTTAGCAAGTTTGTTATTGTTTACTGATTTCAGCAACATCAAAATATTAATAAATCAGAAAGGAAACTAGTTTCTTTCTATCCTCTTTTTATACAGTTCAGTTCTTTAAAGGATAGAAGGCAAATAATTCTACATTTCTCATATATTTCATTAAAGCAGAGCTTGATGCAGGATATTTGTGTGATCCAAAATGGTTTTATTTTCTGATAGAAAGAACAACACAGAGAAAGCTATTCCAGTATTTATCCCTGTTAAAAGTTCATTTTAAATGTAAGAGTTAGAAATAATTGTGTGCAAAAGCCAAAGAATTATGTAGACAAAAATTCTAGGTCTAATTCTTGTTTTTACTACTTTAGAAGTATGATGTAGTTCAAACATAAACATATCTTCATAATGCTTTCAAAATAAATATAAGTAAATATTATAGCTAATCTAATACTTTATACATTAATTTTTTATTATTATTCAGTAAGACCTTGGACCCTGTGTTCTGAAATGCTTAGACTCTGCCAACATGATATAATCTTTGGAGAAAAGTAATTGCTATTATTCTTCATCATAAAAGTAAGGATTTTGGATGGTATTTTCAATTAACATTTTTGCATGACCATTGAAGCTTTTCTGATATAAAGATTGTTTGGCTGGACTTTCCTCTTACATCTTGTGTTGCAGGTTATTACCCCAAATTCTCCTATACTCAGTCTATCATTAGGAGGAATAAACCATCCTTTGTTCTCTGTGAATGAAACATTACTTTTGAAGTGACAAGTTACACAGACACTCACACTAATGCATTGATGAACATTTCTGGTGCAACTGAAATCTGTATTCTGTCAGTAGATAATAGACTCACTGTCATTCTCTTAACTTCATGCACTTTAAAGTCAGTTACATGATTTCTTTTCCAACTTTGTGGCCATTCTTGTCAAAAACATGATTGACTTAGCTTCAAAATTTCTCTGCTAAGAAATTATTTTGTTTTCAATAGTCAGCGTCTCTTACTTCATTTAATAGATCAATTTAAGCTCATGTGATTAGTAGATACTAGTCCTAGTTCAAAAAAAAAAGATATAAGCTTTTTTTTTTGATAATTTTGACACTGAAAGAACATACAGATGATACTCAGATAAGATTCTTTATTCATTTTGGTAGGAGAAATACAAAGATATTGTTCTTATGCAACTGAGAAGGACCTGCTACACAAGCATGTGTATCTCCTAACAGAGAGCTCGCTACTTCTCTTGCAGGTACAATACCACTGGAAAAAAAAAAAAAAAAAAAAAAAAGAGTGGATAATTGTCTTCAATTTCTGGCAGGGCTGCACATTTCTTTCAGTCTTCAAAATAATTCCCACATACACTCTCTTTCTTCCTGAATTTTTGATAGAAAAAAAGGATGTATTGGATGGGCAGATTTGGGTGAAAGGTACAAAGTGCAAACTATCACTTTGAAGAAAATGTTGATCCTTAAGCCACAATTAATGGTTCTTAAAAAATATAAATTTCAATCAGCTCTTTTTTCATTTGTTTAGTTTCCACAATGTGCTATACATCCTTAGCATTTTGATAGAAACATTAGCTTACTTTCAGAGTATTCCTTTTATCATTATGTAGGAATGCCATAATGTAGCCAATTTCATGTGCTACTAAATGAAGTGTATCCATTTAAATTTGGGTAATTGAGAGTTTCTGTACTTTGCAAATGGCTCAAAGAGGTAAATCTGCTCATTTTTTTAATTATCCGTGCACCCAGTTATACTCATGCTTTTTGCAGGAATGGGCATTAGCACAACACTTATACTTTCCTCAAAGCATTTTGCAGGCAATGGAACAGAGCATTCACCTGCTATAGTTCATTTCCTTGTCATTAATTCAGAATATAACTCTCACAAGTCCTCTAATTATTTTAGTAACTAGAAAACAATAGACAGTTCTTAGAAAAAAAGATGGAAAAGTTGTAAATGTCCCTCTAGGATTTTTAATGCACCATGTGAATATGCCTCAATTTCTAGATGGAGAATAAAAACAAGGGAAATGAATAAATAAATGCTGCTTTATGCATTATGTATTTAGCTATCCTGACTTTCTCTTCTACTAACTACATATGATGGGATTATCTAAGTTCTCTTGCCCTGACTGACCCTCAAAAACTGACCTCCTGCTGCATGATAGTATGAGTATCATACAATAGAATCATAGAATGCTTAAGGTTGGAAGGGACCTCTAGAGGTCATCTAGTCCAACCTCCCTGCACGCGCAGGGTCTCCTTAGAGCATGTGGCACAGGACTGCATCCAAGTGGCTTTTGAAGATCTCCAAAGAAGGAGACTCCACAGCCTCTCTGGGCAGCCTGTTCCAGTGCTCTGTTATCCTTGCTGTCAGGAAATTTTTCCTTAAGTTCCTGTAGAACTTGTGATGTTTACGTTTGTGACCATTGCCTCTAGTTCTATCAGTGGCCACCACTGAAAAGAGACCAGCCCCATCCTCCTCACTGCCTCCCTTGATGTACTTATGTACACTGATCAGGTTCTCTCTCAGCCTTCTCTTCTCCAGGCTGAACAGGCCCAGTTCCCTCAGCCTCTCCTCATAGGGCAGATGTTCCAGGCCCCTGATCATCCTTGTGGCCCTGCGCTGGGCGCTCTCCAGCAGCTCCATATCCCTCTTGTACTGGAGGACCCAGAACTGGACACAGTACTCCAGATACGGCCTCACCAGCACTGAGTAAAGGGGCAGGATCCCCTCCCTCTACCTGCTGGAGACAGTCCTCTTAATGCATCCCAGGATGCCATTGGGCTTCTTGGCCACAAGGCCACACTGCTGCCTCACGGTCAGCCTGTCATCCAGCATGACACCCAGGTCCCTCTGCAGAGCTGCTCTCCAGCAGGTCGGTCCCCAGTCTGTACTGGTGTCTGGGGTTGTTCCTCTCTAAGTGCAGGACCGTGCACTTGGCCTTGTTGAATTTCATTAGGTTTCTCACTACCCAGTTATCCAGTCTGTCTGGATCCCTTTGGATGACAGTGCAGCCCTCTGGGGTATTAGCTACTCCTCCCAGCTTTGTATCATCAGCAAACTTGCTGAGGGAGCACTCCGTCCTTTCATCCAGGTCATTGATGAATAAATTGAACAGGACTGGACGGAGGATGGACCCCTGGGGGACACCGCTAACCACAGGCCTCCAACTAGACTCTGTTCCACTGATCACCACCCTCTGAGCTCTTCCGTGCAGGCAATTCCACCTGAATATAATGACTGATCCACCTTCAGTATAATGACTGAAAGGAAATTTAAACTTTTTGTACACCTGTAGGCTCTTAATTTTTTTTGTCTTTGTAAGACTTAAACATCATTCATAAAACAAGAACACAATGCAGCCACAAATAGGACTCCCTATGGAATAAAGAAGGCATTCAACATTCAAAAGCATGTCAGAATCTGGTCTTCTGCTAAGTAATCTGAATTATTTTCATTTAACAATGACTGAAATCTAAAAAATTAAAAGTTATATTTTGACAGTCTTTCTCCATTGTTTAATACTCTCCCTCCTCAGTATTCACTGTGGACTGTTGCAGGGACAGTCAACACCCTTTTCTCATCTTTATTTAAAATTTGTCTAAGACTTAATCGCTGCACTTGAGCCAAGCTGGATGGACATGCTAGTACTTTCTGTGTCAAATATTACATTATGCTCCTCGCTTCCTTCTGATCTCTGCCAGTGACTATTTGTGGGGTTTTACAAGTGCTTTGGAATTTTTAAATATGTGCACATACGGTGACTAGGAGATTAATTATATGTTTCTTAATTAAAGTTGCTAAGCACTTTTTCAATAATAATAAATAATAACCCTACCCACAGTGTAATTTATTAAGATGAGAACAGGGTTTTGTCTGTTTCTGCAACAGTCCGCAGTCCGCAGTGAAGATTTAAGAGATGATGTTGTATAAGCTTTGTGGTTGGGACTTCTCTGAAGTGTCAAGAATACCCTGGAAATCTTTGGAGAGTATATGATCCACAGTTTTACAATAAAGAGAGGACAGATTCTACTCTTAGCAACAAAGCAGCTCAGAATATCTTATAAGGAAATCTGCATATGTGGTACCGTGTTGCAATTTGTAATAAGCAAACATAAATCTCAGCCATTCTGGAAAAATTCTCAGAACAAACTATTTTTTTTTGATCTTGTATAATCAACAGGTTTGCTTTATTTTTGAACCAGACAAAAAGGCAATTGAACACTATTAATCACTGTTGACTGATTGTTGTACAGAAGAACTTGAATTCCACACCTTTGTCTTTATTATAACACTAGATCTCTGTTATCCTGTTATTAATTAATTAGATTTATAGAAAGTAGTTGCCATGTCAGCCTAAGAGCCTAGCATGCGTATGGGGAAATGAAACAACAATATTCACACAGCAGCATTTGTCTTTGGCAAAGTATCAGCCATGTCAATTAAGCAATAAGTAAATGATACTTGATAACAGGAACATATGTTAATGAGGTACAAACAGGTGAGGAGAGGTGTACTTGAGAGAATGAAAGGAAAAGAAAATCAGAATTTGGCTTGTGTACTCTGATTACCAATTCTATGATTGTGTTAAAGTTGAAATTGGGGTGAACCGCAGCAGCACAAGCATAACCTGAACAGCTTTTTAATGTTACACTACAGTTGTGAACTTAATGTACTATGTATCTACATTTCACAAGAATCACTATTTAAATAGGAGATGTGGAGAGGAATAATCACTCTGGAGAGGAAAGAACATATGCAGGATGATTTATGGCATGGTATCAAAAAGGTTGGTGAATAAAATGTCTTTGTAACTAATCTGGCTCTAGCATCTGGTCTATTTAAACCCAGAGACTTCCAGATGGGAGCTGCATTCTGGTATTTCATAAGACATGATAGACAGCAATAGTGGTCACTGAGTAACAGTACTGGAAATAACTGAATGAGTATATGCCAAGTGATAGGCAAATTCTTCCTTAAAATTAAAAGGGAAAAAAAAAAAAAAAAAAAAAATTATGTCCAAAGAGATTAATTTGAATCACACAGATAATTACAAACAAAAAGTTTTTAAAGTATAAGTAACAGAAGTAGTTATTATAGAGACAGTGAGACAGTGCAACAGGGTCCATCCCTTCTTTGGAAGGAGGATCTAAGTCGCAAAGGAAAACTTGAAAATATTGCATTCAAAGTACAATATTTTAAAAATACTTCTAATTTATAAGGAAAAAAACCCTCTGTTCTCATATTTGCCCTTTCCTTTTTAACATGACAGCTTTTTCTCTGATAGATAAAGAAACAAATTAAAGGGCAATATTCTTTTGTTGTGTGAAATCAGAATCAGAATTTACTTGACTGTAACATAAATCAGAAAAATTAGAAGAAGAAATAGCCTACTGGATCATGCAATCAATTTTCCAACCCAGATATATCTGGAGAAAGGCAAATATACAAACATGGAGGTACATGGCCTGAAAGACATTAAAGTCTATACTATGCACCTTCTGCTGTCTTAGTGAAGTAATAATAAACTAATGACTTTATTTAAAGATAGCACTCAAATCCCAAAGAGCTTGGGTACTAGTAATGTTCAGGTATAAACTCTGTTTTAAAACTAAGACTTGAAGAAAGCTATCCTCACAAGAAAAAAAAAATGTTTCATAACAGGAAAAAAAGCACTGAGGGAAATTGTTAGCTTAAAAATTGTCCTGGAAATGTAGCTATTTCATGCTTAGATAATAGAGGAAATGGAGATGGAATTTAGTTCTATTCTGCAATACGAAACTTCCAGTGTAACTACTATGAACATACCAAGTTTGATAAAAGTCAAATTCTATTTTAATTTGCCTGTAAACTTGGAAAAGATTATTCCAAATTGAATAGAGTAGCACATTAATGGATTTTTGCTCTTACTATTCATATTTGATGAAAGAAAAAAAGCTTATTGTAAGATACCTTTTCTAGATAATTTTTGACAATGCCATATATGGATACTTTTAACCAAATTGGCATAGTTTTTGGTTTTACGTATACATTGGTTTACATGTAAGGGTTTTTTTTCTGGTTTTACTTATATAAAAAGGCATGTACACACACAATATACACACACACATATATGCGTATACACGCACATCTATACAAATTTATGTGTATGCACACACACACATATATGCACCCATACATACATATGCATAGGTATACACATATGCATGTGTATATATGTATATGTGTATATGTGTGTGTTACATACATATATATGTATACACTGTATATAGTGTGTGTATACATGTGTACATATGTGTGTTTATATATATGTTGACCAATTTTTTTCATCATATTAGGTTATTCTAATGTTACTATCACTATACCCGTTAAAGTACATTGCCTTTGTAAAAGCGTAGTACAGTCAGAGATTAAATTTTCAGCCATTTTTATATTACTAGGTATTAGATTATTTGAAATATTTTATTGGTTTTTGATTTGAACAGCTGTCATGCACTGTAAAGTTAGCTTCTGTACAAAAGTTCATGTAGAGTTGGAGTTTAAGGAGGAAAAGTGCTCCAGTGGCTGTAAGTTACACCATAATAACTTTTATTTATATATACTAAAAATGAACTATAACAATTCTAATTAGAGGCCTAAATGTCTTTCCTGAACTGATACTTTTGAGAGTATCATGGTTTAATCACCTACCAGCCAGAAATAGTGTACCATAGACCAAAGCTAGAACTTTGCAAGAAGGTGAAATGAGTTGGGATGCTGTTCTAGTTCTTATCTTGTTAACTAGAGAAAGCAAATAGGATTTGCAACTGAAAAGGATTTGCACTGTCATAAAGCATTCACAGTTACTTTAATAAGACAGTATTGTTTAGACCTGAGAAAGCACAAGCACAGAACATTATTTGTATGTGCACACACATAGCAATATCTGTAGTAATTTATAGTAAATATAAAATAAATATAATTAAATATATAAATATATAATAATATATATAATAAAGTAAATATATATAGTAATTTATAGTAAATATATGTGAAAATTTACTTTATGTAGTCAATGTCTCTGAAGTGCTTTTTAAAAAAAAAAAAAACAGGAAAAATATTTTTATATGCAGGAAAATAAAAACTTACTAGAATATTCTGCAAATGTAAAACAATGCAGCAGGCTTCCTTAGAAAGAATCACAAAATCACAAAATAATTAATGTTGAAGGAGTATCCTCAACTCCAGCTTCCTGCACAGTGTAAAGCCAGGGAGGTCTTTTTCCTAATGACTGTGTTCAGCTGAGCTTGAAATGCTTTCAAGGTGGGAGCCTGTTCTGATGTTGGGTTATACCCTTTGTGGGATAAAAAATAATCCACTGTATAGTTTGAAGTACTCCTCTTTTAATTCGTGTCTTTTGTCTGCCTTTCACTGTGTTCTTCCAACTGTCTGACTCCATTTATTTTCTATGTACTCCCATTAGGTGTTTTCATAAAACAGTAAAATCTCTAAATTTTCATCTTCTCTCTGCGCCTCTAACTTGAATGTTTAGGGTTCTAGGCCACAATGATCCTGGTGGTAATACGATAACTTACTCTATTATGATAGTATCTTTTCTGTACTGCTGACCTCCAAACTGGACATTGTATTCCAGCTGCAAATGTCAAATGGCAGGTTTTGTATACAAGTATCACATACATTAGGATAAATTTTATCATAGCTATTTATGCACATAGATGCATATACATACATGTAGCACAGTGGTATGCACACAACCAATATTTTCAAGCATGTGCATTTGAAGCATGTCGCACTTAAATAAAATGTTCTGATTTTCCAATATATTGAGTATTGAAAATAATATTCAAATTCAAATCTGGGAGTTATGAATACACTGTTTAAATATTTAAATAATAAAGCTTTAAAGAAAATACTGGAAAGGTACTAAAAACTTTAAAATAAGAGTTTTACTTATTAAAAGTATATTTAATTAAAGTTAAAAGTAGATTTATTTAATTAGTTGCTTACCCGTAGAGCTTAGGAGTACTGTTAAAACTGATCAGTAAAATCATGATATTTTCTGTGCCTGTGGAATCAGATTATATAGGAAGCATGCAGATCATATATTTTATAAGAACTCAACAGAACTTCATGAACTGTTCTTTAAAATGTAAAATAGAATCAATCGAAGCAAAGTATTTAGAAGTAAATTGTTAAAAGACAATTACAGTCTGAATATACAGCATGAAACCCACCGACCTTTTCTGCTCTTTCTGAAAAATCACGTGTTTTGAATTATCTCTAGATAAGAAGCTCAGGCAGTCAGACCTTACAATCTTAGAAGCAAATAACTTTCAGTATTTCATACAATAGATGCTCTCAACCTTATCCAGCATATCATCCATGCTAGTTTCTGTTAGTGTAATTAAATTCTAGGAGAAGGGCAGTTGTTTCATTGTGATTAATTTCTACATAATTAGGCTACTCTAAATGTTTGCTAATGACTAGAACTATTTTTTAGCTTATTAACAATCATTTATGATGTTGGGGATAGGTCATTCCTTGTTATGGTGAATGATATTAGACAATGGAGTTTGGGATGAGAAGCAACATTAAAGCTCCATGACGCAGTCTGAAAAAATCCTCTAACTTGGATTTGCTTTTGTTATCCTTATCCTTTTGGATGTAGCAAGCCCTTTTATTCAACAGACCCACTTGGGAACGTAAGTAAATGAGAGGAACTGGAAGGGCTGAAAGGAAAATGAGGTTATGAGATTATCCATGATTCTATTCCTTGTTTAGTACTTGTATAACTTTACACAGTAACTTTTACTTACTTATGTGTAGTGATTGACTAGGTGACTTTAGTTAATTCTCAGTCTATCAAGACTCACAAACTCACAGAATGGTTGAGGCTGGAATAGACCTCTAGAGATCATCTAGTCCATTCCCCCTGCTCAAGCAGGGACAAGCTAACCTTAAAGAAGAATATGTTTTGAAATATAATAATATAGCTATAAAAATGAAATTTATAAGCAAAATAATCTTTATGTTATCTTTGGCCAAATAAATCTTATTTCACAGTTTACCTGATCCTTGAGATATACCTGAATAGATTTTCACTTGAAAGGCAAACCTTGGGATGAAAATTTTCAGGTTTTGCGAGAACATCTAATGAATACAGTCTTCATCAATATCTCAAATCCCAATCTGAGAGTTATCTGCATCCCTATGTTCTGCATTGTTTCCTCAGGATCTCTAACAATGTCCTCATAAAGGCTTCTAATCTGCAATCCTTAAGCAATTAGAGATCAAATGGAACATGGTTATCAATTATCCTGGCTTTTTATGTAATTGTGCATGGAATTTTCACACTCCATTTATGATAATACTAGCCTATTATTTCTTGTGCATGTCTGTCAAAGCATTGGCTCCAAGTTTCCAAAGATTCTAAGCCATCCTGTGGCAGGTATGTTCCGAAGTGTTCAATTTCTACTAAAATAAATTTAACTCTCATATATTGTGGGTCATATGAGTGTACAAATCATATGCATGTGCAAAATCATGTAAGAGTTTACTTGAGATACAGAAAAATATCCTATGGGAGATGAAACCCTTAAAAACAAGTCAAAAAAATCTTCAGAAAGTGTCTCCTAAAATACAGTCTTTCCCCTTTCATTCAAAGGAACAAGATCAAGAAAGCTTTTTCTTTTCAGTATCACTTTAGACTCCATTAGCTTACACTTTTCAAATGTGACAAGTAGATCCCGGCATGTATTTTTGTACCTGTCTAAAATGCATTTTGGTTCATTACCAGAGTCATTACTAAATCATTCTTTTCTCTAGCTAGTGTAATTGAAAAATACTAAGGGAACAAGATAATTCACTTTATTGCTGGAAGGAGTTATTTTTGCAGGAGGTAAAGGTTATTTGGAGCCTAGAGGTTTTTAATATATGGTCACAGTGTTGGGTGACAGTTTGCCTGATGAGTTTTCTGTGGCAGAGAACTCAGTATATTGTTTGAACTCTAGAGTAATTTATTTTTGTAAGTACTCTAAGAGGGAATGTTCTGATCTAAGAATAAAATAAAATTCTTCAGAAGCAGTAATTGGCTCCTTTTTTTTTCTTATTTGCAATACTAATTCTTTATGGTATGTACTTCATTTTACTTTCTTAAATTTCCTTAACTCTCCTTGTAAGTGCATTCCTCATTAAAAGAGGTCTTTTTTAACAACACAAAAAACTCCTAAAACAATTTTTTTTTATCAGCTAATAAATAAACCATACCTATCTTGAAATTTTTACCTCTTAAAATATGTCCTTATTTATAAGAGAGGGAGAAGATCTCAGAATAACATTTTTAAGAATAATATGTTTTTTATGACAAAATTTCCAGCTAATAATTTTTGCTTAATAACTGAACGAGCAGTCATATGATATGGTGCAGTACAGACAATGGAGTATAATATAAAAAATATAAAATAAGACCTTTTACCATTGATTATTTCTGCTGTGTAACTGGAACACAGTGTGATGTTTCTCTCAACACAGCCCTGTTTATACATTAATAAAAAAATAAAAAAAGAAAAAGGATCTCAAACTCGTTGCTTTAATCAAAAGTAAGGACGGCGTAGAGGCTTTTTTGTTATTTGCAGGGTAAGAAAAATCCGCTAGTCCCACTTTACCCGCTAAAAGCCATGCCCTTTAGAAGTCTGCCCACTTCTCATCTAAAACAACAACATTGCAGAAAGCATAAGATTGAATGGTGGGTTTGAAAGAAAGGAAGATCTGAATGAAAGGATGATGTTGATGACATGGATCTGGATATAAAAAGAAAGAAAAATTTATTTACTACTTCTAACATAGGACATTTAGCTTCTCTTTCGTTTCTCCTTTATTAATATTGTGTTATATCCCTAGAATGTGCCAGAACTTAGAGGATAAAACATGTTGTTATAGGTTTGTTACATCACTAAAGTTTATCTAACCTAATTTATGCCATCATTTATTTTTCAGCAGTATAAGTCATGACCACACTTCCACTTCATCTAATATTGTAGAGAGAGAATGAAGAGAAATATGACCCACACTTGGAAGCACTTCATTTATTTATTTATTTATTTTCCGAGGTTGTATGCGTCATTCTTCTCCAAAAAGCTAGCTCACTTATAGGTCACTTAGGTTATGAAACAAAGAAGTTAATCTGCACATACAGAGTCTTAACAGATGCAGAAACCTCAATAATTGCAGAAACCTCAAAATAACCTCAAGCTGACCTCATCTCTACGCAGGTTCCTCACTGGAGACTTTTGGCCCATACAAAGGTCCTCTCTAGAGACATAAAGCAGCAGTAGCTGTGCAGGTGCAGAGACTGGTGAGAGATGATGTGCTTAAAATTCAGTATTTAGAAATTACATAACACAGAGCCTAAACAGAGGGATTACTCTGGTACACACTTAAATACATGTTAAATGTATTGGAGCAATACAAGCCTAAGACTGTTATAGCACATAGCCTGAAAATCTACCAATTAAGAAACTAATCTACCTCACGGTATTAAAGCTAAGTAATTGTTATTATCCAGGGTGCAGATTTAGGATTTTAATGATTTATAGGAAACAATTGTCTACCACTTTCTCTGTGGTACTAGCATGTTCTGAGAACAAAACCATCAGCTTACACCTGGTGACATGGAGAGACACACAGATAAAGTACTTTTCCAAAAATACTCAGGAAAATAATAGCAAGATAGACTATTATTATTGTCTTAAAATTGTAAATAAAGTTTATAAACTTGGATGTGATCAAAACCTTTGAAATAGTGTTGAATGCAACCTGCAAAATCCATTAGCAAATAAGACAACTAAAGTTCCAAAAATATTGAAATGGGTTGTAAAAGGAATCCAAAGTTTTAAAATCACAAGTACCTTTTGGGTATTATGAGAGAGTTTTTTAGGGCAAAGGAATAGGTGCTAATTTAAGTCATACTTTCTAATATTGGCTGTAACTTCAGTAACAAGCAACATAAGAAACCTTCTACCTTCTAAACATAGCACAAAGTTATGAAGTAACATCGAAAAAAAACAAAAAATTGTCCTATTAAGCAGACTTATCTCATTGACTCATCTCATTTTCATGTCATTCCAAACAAGATATTACTTTTGTTACAATGAAGCTATCTAGTCATAATCTAAAGATCAAAATATTATCAAGGCTAAGCATCCACTCTGACCAGTGTCAACTGAATGTGGTTACTCAAAACAATATGCTTATATTAGCAGATGTAAAAAATATTTTTTAAGCTTTTTAGCAATACAGTTTCAAGGCTACAGATGGGAGCAGAGCCAAGAATAAAATTTCTCTTTTTCTTAGTCTTTCCTACTGTCAATACTACTGGTTGCTTTAGCAGTAGCGCTTGCATGACTGCTCCAGCTCTGGGAAAGTGCCATCCACAGAGTTTTCAGGAACTGCTCAGACTCTTAGTGCAGTAAATTGTACAATAACATGAGATCCATCCACCTACAAAATCAGAGAAGTATTTGAATATACAACTAACTGTTGCCCATCATTTTATAATATGAGTACCTCTCAGGATTGGATATAAAGTCAATGATACACAATGATTAATGAAGTCTATCATTGGAGACAGAAATATTCCCTTTTGGTTGTCAGGAACATCAGACATTTATCTCTTTTTCTCTCTCTCTTTACATTTATCTTGAATTACATAAGAAGACAACCAATGTTTAATTTGTGATTTTAAGAGGGAAAAATTTTGCTTCCTACATGAACATAAATTTAGGTAATGCATTTAAATTAGAGCTTTAAGAAATATAGTTAAGTGAGAGTGAAGGACAAGTGGTGCCTTAAAGACAAAAATTGTCCCATTTTTAATTTAGTGATTTTTATGTTTATACAGCACACTGATTTTTTTTTCCTGGGCAATGTGATACCTATACTTTCATGCAGAATACTTGCACAGTTAAGCTATATGATTTTTTTTACCTGCACATAGGAATCACAAATCAAATAGGAAAAAAAAATGACACTTTTCCTTTCCTCCTTTTTCTTTCAAAAGAACATCAGCTGTGAAGAAAGGTAGGACATGTTCTGTGTATGACATGCTCTGAGTCCAATCTGATAAAAGCATATCTCTGGCTTGGACTAGACTACAACATTGTCACCTGTTCATCATTGTCTGATTTCTTAAACAATGTGGCATCTCTTGAGGATTACCAGATGGGATCATAAAAATGAGGATTTCTAGCTTTATATATCTGTCTCCTAAAATTTTTATATCATGTAGCTGATGTTAGATAAATCTTAAAACAATAAGTTAAAGGTCTACACCTAAGTCAGTAATAGTTGAAGAGTAGCAGTTGCACAAATACCTTGGGTTTAACTCGAAATGGATATTAATATTGGGAAATAAAAGGAACATGATTTAAAAGGAACATGATTTAAAAAGTACATGATTTATATTTTAGTCCTCTTTCCCTCATTAATCATATATAACAAAAGGGTTGATTTTCTACAGATGGAACTACTTAATGGATTCCTCTCTAGGAAGCATAAAAACAGGATCACATGCATGCATGCATGTATAATGAAGAATAAATAGTTTATTTAGTGAGAGTAAATTATAAATTTTTGTTTGTCAGACTACAACTCTGAGAGCAAGATTAATGCCATCTGCTAGTCAGTGATCTCCTTAATTGATCATCATATGAGACTTGATTCTACTATTTGGATAAATTTATTTTATCTTTTGCAAATATCTTCATACTTCAGAAATCTGAACATTATGATATTCAAGTTGTAGCTATAGGCATGCATAGAGTCAATGAACAAATCTTCACCGGTTTCTAATTGAAGACTGGAGCAAATAATGAAGATTTTTCATATTAGTATAATATTAACAAGTTTAATAACTACCGTAAGTTCTTTAAATTCATTTTTGAATTATCTCTTTTTAAACATTTTGCAGGAATATACCATTTAAATACTTGAATGAATATAATACAATCACATTTTTGTATTGAAAAGAAAGACACATTTTAATTGAAGATCTGGATTTTTCTTCTCAAAAAACTATGTTAAAGCACCCAATAGATACATATTTAAAAAAAGTAGAGTGAAAAGGTAGTACCTATTTCCTTGACTGGAAATCTTACCCTCCTCAGAAAAAAAAATAAAAAAAAGCTGGTGTATACTTAAGCTTATTATTTTATTTAGCTTATGTATTTATTAATATATACAATCAATACAATTAATTACATGTTCTTTAAATTATTCTGTTTTTCATGTTACACTATTCTCCTTCTTCAATCCCTTCTCCCCAACCCCTAGCCTGACTTGCAATCTTATTCTAGTGTGGTCATCATAGAACCAACCTACTTTCCTATTAACCAACAATGGTTAATCTGTTTTAGGAGTCATGATGTTTGCATACAGTCGAGGTAGTTTCATCCCTGACCTTTTCCCCACCTGGACAATAACCAGGAATAAAATTCATGATGGATGAATCCTGGTTCAGCTGATATGCTGAAAGTCAGCAGTCATGCAAAAATGACTTTAAGTCAGTCATCTTATTCCCAAAACATGGGGACCGCCCCAGAGTCCCTTGAGCTCTCCTTGCAAGGCAGTGGGCTACTACACATCAGGATCCCACCTTGAGCAGGCCACCTCTCAAGGTTACTCCTCAAGGGTGAGAGATCCCTTCCCAGCAACAGATAACTAGGATTTTATGAACTTAATACTTAAGTGTGTCCTGGGAGTAAGTGTGTATGTAATCTCTCAGGAAAAAAAAATGACTAAGTCTATGACTAAGACTGGATCCAGGTGCACCCAGGCTCCACTGAGAAGGAGTTTGGAAAGTAATAGGGTCCAATCAGAATCCCGTGACTCAATGAGAGGATCTCCCTGGCAATTTTGTATAACCCTGTTCTCTGTGCAATAAATATCAGTGTAGTTTGCCATTGGATCCTGTAAAACCAATGTCCCATGTCAATAAACATATTATTACTTCCGTCCTATGTGTGAAGTACATCATTCATTACCTGGCAGTTCAGCTATTATAAATTTCAAATTAAAAAAGTGACTTTCAAATAAAAATATGACTTGTTCCAAGGAGGCAATAGCTGATACTGGATTAACACAAGGATTTCAGAAGGAACAAAAAAGATATTTTCAATATTTTCAGAGAAACAGATATCCACAGAAATAATCTCAGTTCAAATTAAATATGTCCAGTTTAAAACATTTTTTGGTGTAGAAATATTTTTAAAACCTATACAAACTTATTTAAATTTATGAACAAACGTGTAAGTCTGTATTCCTGTGGCCAGCAGCTCTCGGTCTGTGCTCACATAATATCTCCAGATTGCAGAATTCACCTCTTCTGTAGTATACAGAGATATAATATGGGAGATATGCTTTTATTGTCAGATCACTCAACAGTCACCATAGTCTTAGGCTTCATCTAGACCTGAGGACAGTACTACTGAAAAGGCTTACATAGTGGTGTAAGCCTTAAGGACTGTTTCTCTCCTGTTCTGTTAACATAAGTATGACAGAGGTATGCATGTTGCCACTTGGTGAACACTGAGTCACTCCTTAACTGAAAATTTTCTTGTTCAGAGTTGTGAAAAAATGAAAAAATCAAGACAAAAAAGAAAACAAAAACTACTTAAGGTAATTTTTCCCTGGAAAATATTACATCAGCTACAGTAATGCCTAAGTAAGTGCCTAATTTCAAAGATACTTTTTCAAATATTTTGAAAGAAGAGCAAGATTTTGCACAGGTTTAACAAAAGGATCTTATAACTGTATGATATTCTGCTTAACAAAAAGGAATAAAATGAAACAAAACAGATATTAAAAGATGGAACAAAAGCTTTAAAATAGACGTCCTTAGTCTACTAGATCCTGTTAAAATGTGCTAGGAAAAGGAGGTGAGTTTACCATCAGAACATTGTTGCTCAGGAATATGCAGTGAATTCAGCCAAAAATGTAACTTTTAGTGCATGGAAACTTAGAACATATTCAAGAGCATAGGTTCCTGAATATTTTTCTTTTCACTTGCAAGAGCCAGAGATTTTTTCTTCCTCCTCTTTAGTCTCTTTTTGTGCAAGCAGAAAAAAAAAATCTAACTCTTGTCCCTTAGGGTAAAAAACCTATTCAATTATATCAGCCCAATGACACTAAAGGCTTGACACTGAATGACTGTATTCCAGCCTACAAGTGTAGTACAATAACACACTAATGGAAAGAAGGTAGGATTTGGAGAGCTGAAAAACAGAAAAGTGAACTGCCCTTGCTGAGAAGAATAAATTGGACAGCTATCACTCCAGACAAGAGTGCCTGAATATGAGCCTTTCTGACAAAACTTAACTCACATCAATGCTCTACTTCATCTACCATGAAAATTATTTCCTTATCAGATAAATTTTCTGTCCCACTAGAATAGTTCAGCTAGACCTTCTCTGAAAAGGCTACTGTCAGATACGTCACTTCCATTAGAGTACATAAGCCATCTCTGACCATTTGTTTTCACATGGTGACCACATAAATAGCATGGGATAGCTATGGTCTGTTTGAGGAAAGCAAGAAGCCAGAATATGGCAGATGAAGAAAAATAGTTTTAACAGGTTCTTTAGCACTTACTGTGAGAATTAGAAGTTCTGAATTCTTAGATGGCTACTTTTCTCTAGCTTTGTTGGGTTGTAAACATTGTGCTGCATAAATGACCTTCAAATTCATTGGTATTTTGAAAATATATTTCACTTTGCAGCTTCTGAAGTTTAAAAAAAGAAAAAGTCTATTTTTTCCTCAGTTATCATATACTACAAAATCAAAATTTGGGGCAAGAAAATTGCACATATTATCAGGGATCTTATTGCTCTTTCTACACCACACATGAGACCAATGGATACATAACATATAATAGTAACATTGGAACATTTCCAGTAAGTCAAATACCATCTCATAATTCAAATACAGTTCAAATGTGCATTACCAATGAAGTTATCCATTATCACAATCCCATTTCAACATCCCTGACTCCATCTGCAGTTGTACCTTTCCCACCTTTCTGCTGGCTCTGTCACAGCTCTTCCTCACAACTCAACCTCATTCCCATCAGCTGCACTCCTGTTCACTCCTCGTGTTGGAGATGGGCCTCCAGTCCCTGTAACACAGGCAGTGGGGGGCTGAGATACACAGGAAATACAGATTCAGACTGTGACACTAGCTAAGATATAATCTCAACTGCTGCATGTATCTTCAATTGCTGCATGTATCTTCATGTGGCTATAACAGAAAAATGAAGAGTCCTGACAAATACACAACACTTACTTCAATGACATTTTTATGTGTCTGGAGATTAATGTAGGCCAGGACACTCATGTCTCAGTGACTGGAATTATAATAATTTATCCTGACAAGCTATGCAGGTTATTTAAAATCAAACCCAGCATAATGCCACATTGACATGATAAGACACAACATTTCCTCTAGTTCAGAAGGGTAAAAATATGATTGTGCCTACATGGGGCTACAAAAGCTTCCAATAAGAAAAATATGGAAATATATAAGCAATATTGAAATATGAGGAGACAGAGTGACTAAGTGCCAAAATGGAATAAGTGCAGGGACAAAATCCCTCCTGTCACATGGTATTCATAGCTATCATACTTCCAAAGTTACGAATTTAAAACACTCCAATTCCTTCTTCATAAAACAATCGAGTTAGTTACTTTCATTTACTTGTAACAAGATTAGGGTATGACTGAATTCCACGCAGTCACTGAAATCAAAATGAAGTCAAAATCAAATGCAAGAGGCAAAGTGATGTCAGTTAAGGTTTTCAATTCTCACACGCATTTAAGTCAAACTTATATGACACTGTATATTACTAATAGTTAATCTTATCAAAAGTAAAAATAGACCTTGGATTTTAATTTTGAGTAGCATTTTCATTTTAAACTCACTAATAAGGTTATTTATAGTAGAATTGCAGATGAATTTTTCATCAGGAAAGAATTAAATCAACAGTATATGAAAACATCACCTTTATTTAATCTTTAGGTAGAAATGCTTGTATAGTAATATAAAATCCATTCCATTTCAATTACATGAATTACAAGAATTCCATTTTAATTACAAGAATTCCATTTCAATTACATGACAGTTCTGAATACTCAGACCCTAGCTAGCTTCACTTAGAGAAAAAATATATATTGAAAAGACTAGACTGCAGGCACATATTTTTAACTGCAAATAATTTCTCATCAGGTTAGTTTGGGTTATTGACAGTACATAATACCTCTAGGAAGTTGATATGGTCTGGGCTAGATGCTGTTTTACTGTCTAAGAGTGTTTCTTCACACTGATAAGGGATTCAGGCTGTCTTTAGTGATTCCCTAAACAAAAAGCAGTTTGGTAGGCCATATCTTTAACAGTAAAGATTTGATAAACCTAGGGTCTGTAATAAGATTAAAGAAAAACGTTTTATTATCCATACCATGAAATGATAATGCTTTTTATGGAAGTCAGGTCAGTCTTCATCTCTCAAAGTTTCATGATCAGCTTTGGTGGACAAGGAATATTGACTTATTTCCAATTACTTCTGGGTTAAATCCTATGAAGAAAAAAATTATTTCACTGAAGATATGTATTAATGGAGCTTAGTCTGGCAGGTTGTATTTCATATCTAATATTTATTTTAATTTTATAATACAAAAGAGATTAAATAACATTAGTGATAAAATAAAAAAAGATAGAAATAATTTTTTGTTAATACTACCGCTTCTTCACTAATTTTCAGACAAATGAATGCAATTATATAGTAGAATAATCACCCACCAGCCACATAATTCAAACTTTAAGAATGTGCATGTCCATGCGCATGTCGGTTCATAACACCTTCCAGATTTATTTTTCTGTCTGCCACTAAGTATGTTGTAGGTTTTTGCTAATCTCTCTAATGAAATGAAATCAAAGCTCCAAAGAGGAGGGAAAAAGCATTGTTTCTGATTCCTTTGATCTTCCATTGATAGTATTAAATAAGCCTATATGAGTGTGATTATGCAGAACCATAAAATTTAGATAAACAATAGAGTCAAAGACTGAGTCAAAGGACATTTTATTTTTAAGACTTAACATACAAGAGAAGCTAAATTTCCCTTTTATCCCTTTATTTCACAGAACTTTATAGTAATAAACTCCATTCTGTTTTGAGAGAGAGAAATAAAAACCTAATAAATTCTCTGAGAAACCTATTTATTGCGCCTATACTGTATAAGCCATATCACTAAATGCCCAGATTTTATTTTCAATTTATGATAAACTTGCTTTAGAATTAAGCAAAGATATTGAAGGTGGATTATGGGAATGAAAGGCTGAGCAGAGGTAGAAACTACAATGGTAGAAATTCAAATGTCTTCCTTCTGCTACTGCTTCTTAGTACTGAACAGTAATTAATCCACTCCAAGAAGGTCAATCTTTTTATAATTTCTTCATTTGTAATATGCTGTGTCTCTGACACAAAGAGTCAATCAAATAGACAACTTTTCACACTGCCATGATCTCTGAGTAGAAATTAGGTCACCCAGGACCTGGTTGCACTAATTTCCATCTCCTTAAGTCATTCTGCCTAACTTCATCAGAGAGAGT
Organism: Crypturellus undulatus; assembly: GCA_013389825.1. NCBI lineage: Eukaryota > Metazoa > Chordata > Aves > Tinamiformes > Tinamidae > Crypturellus > Crypturellus undulatus. Next base: position 33,948 of record VWPW01011997.1, on the reverse strand, counting down.
TGCCTAAACATGCTAATGAAATCAAAGTTCCAATCTATTGTCGAGAATGTCATTCAGACAGCAAGAGAATGTTATTTTGTTAAATACGTTGCTATTTTACATCTTTGGCATGGCCTAACTCATCACCAAATGTGACGTAAGTATATTTAGCTTCCAAACACCTGAGCCAATAAATAGTAAAGCCATTGGAATTGGTTATTTTTTTTGCACTTTTTCTTCTCCTCACTCAAAAGTCAGATTTTTCAAAATAAGACAAAAATACACAGTTTTATTTTGATATTTATTGTAAAGGCTTATTCAACAGTTGAACGAAAATATATGATTAGTACTCATAAATTTTTTATTCTATTGGCTGTTTTAAGCCACCTTGATTTTGCTTTAGTCAGAAATTTAATATATATGAACAAACAAACAAAACAATTGAAATCTTTTCTTATGATTGAACAAAACAATCCAAATTTTCAGCTAATTAAGTATATTGAACTACCTGGAACAACTTCTTAAACAGTAATAAGCAACACCTGGACTATCTTAGTTAAAGAAGAATCTCTATTTGTAAAGCTAATCACTCACTTTAATGTCTATTTGTAACTTTAAATAATGTACTTTTAATCACAAAAGTAAACTGTTTAACAAATTTCTATCAGAACTTAGTAAAATAATTCTAGAACATGACTATCACAGGATGAAACAACTTTGCTATCTCATCATTGGTCCAGTTAGGAGCAAAGAGCCTCCAATATTACTACATTTTTGAGGTACAATAATCAAAGTTAATTACTGGATGCATACAATGCAGGTTAGTATTCTGTGCCGACATAAAAGTACCTTGATATGCATAGTGTCTACCTCTTGGTCATATTGTGCAGGACTTTGGTAAAGCAGTATGTCATTTGGTCCTTGAATTGCTAAAGGGCTTATTATGCATGCATATTATTTGAGTCTGAAAGAACTTGTTTTGATTCTTCTCTGAGGTCTCAAATACATAGGTATTGTTTTCTACACAGCACTCAAATTAAATATTCCTACATACATCTGCAGATTCTGACACACACTGTTAAAGATACTAAAAGAGTATATCTGTTTCCACATGTGAATTTTGTCTTAATTTTGACTTTAGGCAAGACTGCACAGACTCTCATTAGCTGAGTATGAAACTTGCTAGATGTCAAGCATTATGTTTCTCATAACTGTCTCATTTTTGAAATTGTACACTTGTAAAACTTTGTAACGCTTGTAAAGATTTTTAAAAAATCAATTTTAATATTATTTTGTCACCATTTCTCTGGTCTTCATCATTTCTCTGGTCTTCAGAGTCTCCTGTCTACAGCAAGGTAGAGCATGTCAAGACACAGAATGGTGCACTATTATTTGGATAATTGTGTAAGAAATTACTGTTTAAGGAAAAATTTGAACTCCTAATCTTTGAAGGAAGTCTCAATTCAACTATGACCTAGTCACTAAAGGCAAACTGGAGCCTGCTCAAGCATGACACCACAGAACACATAGTGTTCTATGACACTAGTGGTGTCACGCAGTGACAAAGTGATAAAGTAGCCACCCTTTTGGGCTTAGAAAGTTCTGCTATTTGTGCCTCCTCTCAAAAAAAAGTCTTTCTTCAAACTCTCTCATATCAACCTAAAAGAATAGATATGAGCAGTCTGAATTTCATAATAGATTGAATGCCTGTAGACATTAATTCAGGTTTAAGGAAAGGAAAACTAATATACATATATAATATATATCATGCATATATTTAAGTTTCGCCTTACAGTGTATTGTTGTAGGCAAAATTAGTGGCCAATCATGCTTTAGATTTCTTCATTTGGTGTGTAAGATAACAAAATCTGTTAGGGGATTAGAGAGAGTAGGAGCTAGTATTTATGTGGGTAAGTATGAAGAAGCTGGATAACTATACTGTTCCAAGATCATTCATAAATATGATTAAAATAGAAATTAAAATAATATAGGAAGAGTAAGGTTATATAAAACCTTTCTGGTCAGATGTTCGTCCGTACCACCAATCAATGAATAAAGATGATATAGTGCCTACTCCTCATCCAGTGAATAGTATGAATATGTTGGCAATTGGGAACATTTGTAGAGAAATTAGAAATGGTAGTAGACAGGTGAAGAATTTGGTGACGTGAGATTCTGAAGCTATATATCAGGTTGTGAATTGAAGAATAGACCAGGTTATAAATAGCATGATTGGAAGAAGTAAAATGGAATATTCATCTATTTTGAAGCTAAGCGGGGTTTTAAAGTTAGTGGAGAAGTTTCAGTATCAGTGAGAGATGATTATTTCTCTCCCAAAATAAATAAAAATAGATATTGGGGTAATGGTTATAAAGAAGGCTGTTTTTATGGTCGTTATAATGGTTGCAGGTGTGTTTTGCAAATTACGTGATAACAGGGAGAGGATGACAGATTTTAGGAGGGTTGCTAATTTAGGAAGAATGGAGATGTTTAGGTGTAGTGTAGTCTCCATTGCTTTTAATTGAAGTTGCACCAAGATGGATAATTCCTAAAACCACTGGATTAACTATTACCTTTTAAATTCAAGGTTGACAATGGTTAGGCATAAGGTTGTTGTTGAGAGGACATTCTGTAGTTCTATTATTTTTGAAATGTCTTGTTCATAGCCTAGGTTGTGAATGATTGATCCAGAGCATAAGAAAAATATAGCTTTCATGAAGGCATGACTTGAGATGTGGAGAAGGGCTGGTTGTAGAAGTTTGAGTCCAATATGAAATTGACCTTCATAAACAAGAATCATTTTTTTCTACTAGCAAAGAGCATGTATTCAAGTAAAGGACATACACAAGTAAAGGACTTGTATCCAAATAAAGGACATAAAAGAACAGTGCCTGCACCAGGTGGACTTCACTGCTGTAATATGTGTTATTATAATTTATTTTCATTAATTTCCCCTGTTTGTTTAGAAAAAATGTAAATTATGAAGTGTATCAAAAGCTCGTACTTTCTAAAACTCCTCCTCCTTATTCCCTTTGTGATTGTGTTAATAACTACACTGCACTCATATGTAAGCACAGATGCACAGACATGCATATGCACATAACACCACCAATTTTCCCAGTCATGAAAGAAAAAATTGCAGTATTTCAAAACTGTTGCAATTATATATTTTTTCCATTCCATTTGTCTTCATGCTGCTTCTAGTAGGTTAACTACTCATAGTGATGCAGTACTTAAAAAGAAAGCTTTCTAAAAATATAGACTTCAAAGAAATGTGCTTTCTGTACAGTTATATATGTGATAGAATCTGATATTCAAGGCTTTAAGATAATTTTGTACTTGCCATTGATTTCTGAAAATAAGCAGGCAAGTAAGAACAATAGTCCCTTACTATTCATCTTCCACAGAGAAAAGTGAAAAGAAAGATGACATTCAGAGCTATTGCTGTAGATGCAAGGTAATTTAATACCAGTAAAAGCTAAAAACAAGCAAATGTGATGGACATATTCAGAGAGGAAATGGGAAGATGGGCAGCCTAGTCTGCATCCCTTTTGAAGAGTTATGTTCATGTCAGCACTTAGACAGATGAGGAACAAGGAATTGCACCTGATTTTTGAGTAAGAAATAGTCATGCATGAGAATTAAAAATGTTATATTATGAAAACTTCAATGAAAAAGCCTTCTCAAGAAGCTGTTCTTTGACTACTATGGATTCTCAGATCAATGCTATTTGTTCTATTGTCAGATATTTTCATGTTCAAACTGCATAATCTGACCCATAGACAGAAAGATACACTGTATTTTACATGACATTTTATAAATATATAATATAAGTACTTTCATTGGACCCTTGAAATTCTACTTTTTACATTTTCATTTTGTTGGACAAAGAACAATAAGCTGAATGTGAAAAGGAAGATTAAATCTATTTCCACTAGTAAAATAGAAAAAAGAATTGGTCTTCTATTCTTAAAAAAATTACCTTCTGTGACTGAAAGGTAAGCAAGAGAGGGTCGGCTACTAGTGGAAAAAGACAGGTTCATAAAGGGTTAAGCAGGCTAGATTTAGTAAAGGAGTTGCACTCTGAGCTGCCTAAGAAGCCTTGGGACAGCACAGAGGGATCTGTCTTGGGAGGCTGCTGGAAGCATTGGTCAGACACATATGTTGGGCCTCCAGTTGGGAGTCATTATATTCTAAGAGATCCCACTTTTATCTACTAGAACATTTTCCTTATCTCAGCTGTGCTAACCTTGAATTTCTATTGTGCAGAAAGCAACTGTTGACAAAATGGGACGTGCATGCCTGGTCCTGATGGCAATTTGGTTGGCATGTAGTTTCACACACTGGGGCCACTAGCACCTACTTTGCTACTGCCAACTCCATGTCAGATCTTCCAAACACTAACAAGTGAAATAGCATATGTAGCCACCCTCTTCCCTTGAACAAAGGCATAGAATGACTTCCATTTAGTGGATCAGTAATCTAGCTGCTATTACCATTGCTGAAGTGAATAAAATGGATGATATACACATTTTTGGTTGTCTACACAATAGTTTCAGTTGCACATTGGATTTGTTTGGAAGATGTGATTTTGAAATTACTTTGACAATTATCCTCACCTAGGCTGCAGTGCTTTGGTTCACTGTTTTTATTTTGGTGCAAAAATATATTCCCTTCTCAGGAAACTATATCAGATACTCCACTACAGGTAGATGTGTTCCAAACATAACAGAGACAAAAGGATCTGAACCAGTCCTTTGGACAGCTTCAAACCACCTTTATGATAGAGATAAAAAGATGCCAAAGATAATTGTTGCCAGCTGTGTTTTTTTCTCTCTCCCCGGCTTTTTTTTTTTTTTTTTTAAATTGTGATATCTTTTATCATAGAATATTATGGATGTGGCCAGAGACTTTGATATATTAATGGCCAATAATGCAGTAGTAAACTTAAAGATACTGTTGCACTTTTTTGGCTTACAGTGCATTGATCTGCAAGAGTGTTCATGGATAAGACATAATTGAATAGATTTGCTGCTTCTTGTCTTTTCCCTAAACTTCTGCAATGGACTGCTGATTAGAAACAGCAGACTAATTAGACTAGAACACCGGTCTAGACAAATCTTCTGTCTCATTTCATATATTCACAGATCAACAAAAAAATGATTTTTTTTCTAACTCATATTTTTTTTCCCTACAGTAAGGAACTAAAATCTCCCAAATTATAAAAACGAGGGAAGTTCCATTCATGTCCTGATACACTGAAGTTCCATTCTTTACTTCTATCATGAAATCATTACTAAGGACATTACAGAAAATAAATGTTGCATGAAACACATGCACCAGGTCAAGCAAGATGCAACTCATCTGTTTTTTTGTTTATTAATCCTTCCCCTCTCTACAGAAACCTATTCATTTGGGGTGAAAAAACAGTTGTTGAGAAGGAAAAAAATACAATAGAAAGTGTCTTGGAAAGTTGACAGGAAAGAGGCAAAGGCAAAATGCTTTGGAGAACTTACAGGTGGACACTGAGACTGGTGAGACTATGGTTTTAATCTTACTTTTGAAAGCATTGAAAACCAATGGTGTGAACCTTACCAGTGTACCTTACCTGATCATCAATGGTCTCACATTTTTCTTATTCAGTCTTTTGTAACTATAGTAGCTTTAGGTGTAGAAGAGGGTTTTGCTGCCCTTAGTGTCCAAGACTGGCTTCAATTCCAGTTTACTTTGGGTTCCCTGAATGATATCCTTCTATGCTCAGATTTCTAAATTTCTTTTTTTTTTTTCCTGTTTCCAACTCTTGTAAACTGCCTCTTTGTATCAGAGTTCAGTTGTGAGATCTTTATTTAGTTATGTCTGCTCATTTTATGATTATCAAGATGGACAGATGCCTGTATTTACCCTTTGAAGAGACTTTTCTTGGAAACATAAAAGTTATTTCTGTAAAAGGTATAACAGAATGCTTACAATTACAATTCAGTTTGGATTGCAGGGATTTTTAAATCTCTTATAAATGTGTCCTTAAAGTCTCTTAAGTAACAGAAGTCTATATGAAAAGAAAGGGGTTACAGATGTACAAACACAAAATAGATGGCCTGATCCTGATTCTAGAACGGAAGACTAAATTTTGTGTATGTTCTTGAAATGGGTCTTATGCTCCTTTAGCACTTTAGCATCTCTTAAAGAATGTGCATGTTGCAACCTTAGCATGTTTTATCATTTTTGATGTATTTATTTTCTGTTAGTAACATTTCACACACAATGCCACTGAATTGAGGATGCCCAACTAATCAGTTGACTGTATTTACAGTTTTGTATGAATTCAAGAAAAAGTAGAGCAACAGAAACATTTACATTAAAAGTGCTATTGTCTTCAGCAGTACTTTCTATATAAGGGTTTGACAAAATATCTTTTTTTTTTGGACCTGGAGTACTTAAATAATTAAAACTATTTATGGAGTACATATCTAAATATCTGACCATGTATTTAGGATCCTATATAACATCTCCTTCTCTATGGGCACTTTGATCAACAGGTTTAAAAATAGCATCTCTAACAAAGCCGCATTGTGCTATTTGTCCATGCTAGTCAGCTTTTGCATTCACAGTTACAGTAGTACTTAAAAAAGCTTGTTCTAATCAATATTTATTAACTACATAGAGCTGCAGAAAACTGCTGGAGATTTATCACTCCAAACTCCTGTATTCTAATCATGGCTACAGCAGGTATTTTTGTCTTGTGAACAAATCTGTGAAGTTTTATGCTGTGACTGCAAGTCAGTCCAAATTAGGTACCGTATGTTATCTGTACATTTAAATGTCATTTTTAATTGGCTGGTTTTGTTCAGTGTCTTCTGCTGCTAAGAATTATGTTCTTCTAACTTAATTAATTAAATTTTGAGACTATATGTATTATCACAGGAATGTGCTTTTGTACAATAATATAATTCTCTTGACTTCTTATTTCAGAAACAGAATATTTAATGGTGTTATATGCAAGGTATTGTGACTTACAACTTTATTTCTGGTTTCTTCACTTTGACCTTTTTTCTAATCTCTTTTTCTATGTATATATCTCAGAATATAAAACATTATTTACGAATAACTATCACCTATTATCACTACTTATATTTCCAGTTGGTAAGACTAGAAGAGTAATCCCTTCCTAATTGACAAGTGTCAATTTTCTCTTCTCTCTTACACTGGATTGCTATCTGATGGAGCAGCATCTCCACTGTGAAATTGCTTTCCAAGACAAGACCTTCTTGGGTCAAGCTGGAGTTTTGAGAAACACACCACAACTACCTACTCCTTTCAGCAATTGCCTAGAGTATCAAACCATATCTGCCTGTTATTCTCTCTACCAAGACAATGTTGTCACAAGCATGCCTACGTTCATTTTGATCAATCTACTTCTGTATTCAACAGTTAGATATGCCTAAAATGTCCAGCTGTACAGATGGGTTTTCAATGCAAGTGAAATATGCTGAAGGAAACAAAGCTCAGCTAAGGAACTGTTGAATGGCTAGGGAACTTACTGAAAAAGATAGACCATAAAATTAATACAGAAAAGTAAAATACAGAGAGTGGAAGGCACTTATTAGTGAACCTCCTCGGGATCCTGATTTAGAACCACTCCTCATTAATGTTTTTTTCTAGTAATCACAGATTCCGAGTAGCTGCAGTTGGAAGTGACCCTTGGAGATCATTATGCCCAATACAAACACTCAGGCAGAGTCAGCTGGATCAAGTTGCCCAGGATCACATCCTGTGGCTTTGATCTATCTTCAAGGAGGGAGACCTCTCAGTCTTTTTGGGCAACTGCTCCTGTGTTCAGTCAAACTCAAGTCAAAAAGTTTTCTATATTCAGATGAAACTTTCTATGTTTCAGTTTGTCTCTTGCCTCTTGACCTGTCACTGAACACCAGTGAAAAGAGTCTGTATCTGTCCATTTACAATCTTCCATCAGATGTTTATGTAGACACAGAGATCTTATGTAGACTTATAAGATCTCTGTGATCTCATCTCCAAGCAATTTTGTATTGTTGATACAGGAATGACATTCCTGACTGAAAAGAGAGGAAGAGAAGGAAGAATCCAGCATCCCTAGGTGTTCTTTAAAGGTGTTCTACAATTTTTTGATCTCTAGTGTGTGGTCATACCTAGGATTATTCCTCCTCACATCTAGGATTTTGTGCCTTTTTTTTTTTTTTTTTTAATTTGATGAGGTTCTTGTATCTCCAGCCTATCAAAATCCCTTTGAATGGCACCACAATTTTCTGTGCATCAGCCACTCATCTCATTTTTTTTATCATTTTCAAACTTGCTAAGGGTGCATTCAGGCCCATTATCTAGGTATTATTCAAGATGCTAAACAATACGGATCCCAAGATCAACCACTGGGGGACACCAATAGGAACAACTCTTCATTTGCTGAGACCAGGAGTTCAGTCAGTTTTTAGTCCAGTTCACTGTCCTGAGTTGAATAGGACCTGGAATGTGAACAGGTGGGGAAAAAAACAAATCTGAGAGAATGGAATCTGAAAGACAAAACTTGAAAAGATATCTGTGTCTTTCAGAATAGCAGAAAAAAATGCTGATTTAAGAGTGAAGTTGTTTCTTACAAATAAAAGACAGGAAGTCAAAGCTAGAAAGGAGAATAAAATAGAAGGGAGGCAGAATAAGTTGCTCAAAAAAGGAAAAAAAAAAAAAACTCAGCTGTTACAAGTCTGCTAACCATGACAGTGAAATTCTTACCTACTTTGCATGCTTTAGTAATGTGGGAGGAGGAACATCATGACTGCTTTTCAAACAACATTGAGTTCCAGTAAGGGATGAGAATAGTAAAGCACAGTGACTATGTTAACAAAGATATGTATTTCACAGTGAAGAAGGCCACACTAATCTTGAGTTACAATATTTCTCATATTACACTTCTTGAAGAGGTAGCGTGAAAAAGGAGTATAAGACCAAACAATTCATACAGTTAGCCGAAACTTTTGTGCAGCCAGTACCACATGCTGTCAGATTTTAGTGGGCAATCTGCTTTTTACTTCTTTTTGTTTGACAGCATTACAGAGTTAAATACTATGCAGTTGTATTGTAAGAAATCTGCTCAAGATGTACTTTACTTGACAATTATAGTATCTACCATGATACAGGACTCATTTTTTGCACGCAGTCTGCAATGCGTAATAAAACAGGTACATTGCCTGCCATAGTAAAACAGGTACATTATTCTTTTATACTGCATTTGTCTTTATGTACTGTAATACCTATTTTTGCAACCTTTTAATAATTAAACCATTAGTCCAGTGCAGTACAGGAAACAGTCGGGTATCAGTTGGCATCTGTTGCCACAGGATAAAATATAGTGACCTTTCAAACTTGTGGCTATAGTAGTATAGTAATAAAGAAGTTATTATTTTTTTTCTGGAGGAATATTATTTATAGAAAGTGTAGATTATTAAAAATCAAATAATTTATCATCCAATTTAAATAACTTTTTTCATTTATTAAATGTCTTAGAATTTTAAATCCTCTTCTCAACTCTAAACCAAAAATGGTAACAAAAGAGTAAGTTCATGCAGCCAGATCATAAATATATATTTCCCTTCTGAAGCATCTTCTGAGACAATTTTTGAGATGGAAGAAATTGTTCTACCTTTTATTCCTCCTGATAGAAAGTATTCAAACATCAAATGTGAGGCTGTCTTCAAGAATGTCTGACATGGTATCATTAAGTTCAGCTTAACAGGAGAATAAATTTTGACAGAACATGATCAGAAGATAGAAATCCAAGACCTTAAATCAACTGTAACTTATTATGCAAATTTTGCAAAAATACATAAAAAAAAGATGACAGGTGTTTTTGTCATATCTAACAATTAGCATGTTTGTCAGAGACACAAAGAGAAAGCTTAATGTATAGATAAGAGTTTTGTAACAAAATCAGCCAAAAGAAGAGCAGGGCCCACGGCTCAAGCACAATACTAGATTTTCTACAATTATTTACTATATCAGATAATTAAATTGTTTTTAGGAATCTTTGCTGATTAGAACCTTGAATGTTGACTTCCAAAAACTCTACACAGCAAATTAAGTTAACATTCAAGACAGAAACAGAAAAATCATGACAATCAAGGTTTGCTAAGTACTATGTTGCATAATTTAAGAGGCTAGTAAGGGTGGGGGAACACGCAAACAGCTACAGTTTGAGCAACATGATGCATCCAGTTTGGCTGAAAATGATAACTTTTGCCAAAAAACTCTTAAATGCAAAATGAAGGACAAACCTCCTAAACCTATAAATAAATGTCTGTTTTTGTGCAAACAGAAGCAGTTAATGAGATTGATGGGTTGATGAGCACAGTGAGATTGAGAAAAATCAGAACATAAATGCTGCTTTCCTGAAAGAGATAATGTCAAACAAAATTCTAGATGACTTTTTGGAGACTTGCAATAAATTCCTATTTTTTACCACTATTTTCTAAATACATAGAAAAGATGCTAAAGTACCTCCAGCGATAAATACACCAAAGGCTTAAATGTAACATTACAGCCCCTGCTTTCATGTTTTACACCTCTAGCTATAGACTAACTACACTGTTCAGTTCGCAGAGGAGTAAGGTTAACTTCTCACAAAGAACCTCTTGAAAAACTTTGCCTTCACTTTTGTTATTCTGAAATGTTTTATAACTGAGTAAAATATTTAACTAAACAAAGGTAGAAGAGGCACTTGTTTGAACTGCGATCATTATAATGATTTAGGATTTAAATCTCCTCAGTGTTTCGCTAAACAGCTCTTCAATGTTTTGCCAAAGTCAAAGCAGTTTTTGCCAGTTTGTTTAACCAATAAAAATGGTCCAGGACAGAAAAATAAAGTAAAACAATATATGAACAGATGCAGATATAAAGATTAAAAAAGATAGATGAGATAAAGATAGAGGTAGAGATGATAGAGATATAGAAAAAGATATAGACAGAGATACAGAAGCAGATATAGAAACTCTATTCCTGCCTTAGAATGATGTCAGTGAAAATCTTATGAGAAAATCTTATTGGGAATCATATAGTTAAACACTGTCTCAGAGTTTGCCTGAGGCTGAGGGATGTAGTATTGATGCTGTGAGGAAGCTGCAATGATCACAGTCTGTAATCTTTCATAATGTATTGTAGCAGCTAGTGTGACATTGCTGACACTTTTCTATGATGGATTTACTTGAAGTCAAGGCCCTTGAGGCAGAATGTTAAAAAAAAAAAAAAAAAGAGAGTACACTATGAGTTTCCTGTGTCTAAAAGATTGAAAGATGGCAAGATTGTTAGGTGCAGCAAAAGATTCTCATTCCTTTGTACTGGGTCAAAAAATACTCATAATAGTACTCATAACAATTATTCCTTTCTCTGCTTTAAAGGCAGTGCTATTGTTTTTAACAAAGTCCATGCTTTATTTGAATTTAAGACTTTCCTATTTTATCTCAAGCTGCAATAAATCTTTTCTCTGAGAAAGCTCTTTTTGAGTTAAACCTTTTTCTTCCTGTTCCATCAGCAAAAAAAAGTATTTTATATACAGTATAAAGAAACAAAGAGTGTTAGACTCACACAATTGAAAAGTAATTCTCTCTTCCTTCAGGCAACATATCTAGCAATACAATGATGAATACATCTCTAGTGAGGTGAAAGAAAAGAGTTTCACCAACCTTTCACCACATATTATCTGCTTTGTTTAATCCATAATTGCTTTAATAGTTAAAATTCTGAAAATAGGGTGCTTGACCATAGCATATACTATTCTAGAGCACATGCTCGGGTAGTCTGGAAACTATATGAAAGCAATTAACATTTACCATAAATCAAATAAAGCTTTTATGGTAACTACAAAAGCACTACTGAAAATACCATTTTGCAGACCATCAAAAGTAGATGAAGAAATGCAAAGATTTTTGTTTGTTTCTTTTGCTTGTTCTTAATTATTAAATCTTTCATGCAGAAACTGAAATATGAAATGATTACTTATAGAATCCTTGACAATTCAAGATGATGTATTCCAAGCATGCAGAATGACAATTATAATCACCACAAACACTAACTAACACTAGAATACCCATATGCCATTCAAAACACTGTGTGGGAGGTGCTGCCTGTAGATGTCTTAACAGCTATTCTGAAAGGTACACATGGCACAAAAACAGTGAGTTATGCAGCCTATTCCAAAGAAGAGTAACAAGGGCAACCATACTTATGACTTATTTTTAAAGAATTGACTGCATTTTCAGTAACTGTAGTGTGTTCAGGGGTATACATTATTTGAAAAAGCAAAGAAAAGACAAAGTGTCTCTGCAGCACAAAACTGAACCTGCCAGGATCGGATATTTGATATATTTATGATGTCTCTTAATCTGCTAGGCAGTAACTGATTGCAAAAGAGAGGTTAAAAGTAGCAGAGAGTGATAAGAAAATGAGTGTGGTGAAATCTGAGAGATTCAAAACCAAACGGAAGAATTTCAGCAATGTAATCATGTTGGATTGCAGAGAATTTGGATATTGGTGTCTTCAGGCTAGATTGAAATGCCCAAACTAAGCCATTTGTCACACAGGGATGTTTTGACAAAACCAATAGCCTAACTGATATCAATTTGCCTAAAAATTCCAGTATCTCAAGCAAGAAATATTTCATCATGCCCTATTATAATGTATGTGTATAAGTGCATTATATACATAGGGTGTAAGTATACATACAGAGGCACGTGAATACATCGAGAACGTATCACAGAGTCACTAATGGTTGAGGACTTCTAAAGATCTTTGAGCCCAACCCCACTGCTCCAGCAGGGACACCCAGAGCACGGGGCACAGGTTGGTATCCAGGCGGGTTTTGAAAATCTCCAGAGAAGGAGGCTCCACAACCTCACTGAACAGCCTGTTGCAGGGCCCTGTCACCCTCACAGTAAAGTTGTTCTTCCTCATATGGAGATGGAATTTCCTGTGTTTCAAGTTGTAGCCATTACCAAGAAGAGTTTGGCTGCATCTTCTTTACATTCTCCCCTCAGGTATTTGTACATGTTGATCAGATCCCCTCTCAGTCTTCTCTAGGATAAATAGGCCCAGATTGCTCAGTCTTTTCTCATAAGACAGATGCTCCAGTCTCTTAACTATCTTTGTTACTCTGCCCTGGATCCTTTCTAGAAGTTCCATGTCCCTCTTATGCTGGGGAACCCAGAACCGCAGAGTATTCCAGGTGCGACCTCACCAGAGTTGAGACTCCCTCGACCTGCTGGCAATGCTCCTCCTAATGCAGGCCAGGATCCCATTGGCCTTCTCGGCCACCGATGCACAATGCTGATTCATGGTTAACCTCTTGTCAACCAGAACTCTCAAAGCCCTCTCCACAGAGCTGTTTTCTAGCAGGTCAGTCCCTAATCTGTTCTGGTGTCTAGGGTTATCCCTCCTCAGGTGTAGGACCCTGCCCTTGCCTTTGTTGAACCTAATGAGGTTCTTTTGCCCAGTTCTCCAACCTGTCTAGGTCCCTCTGAAGGGCAGCACAGACCTCTGGATTGTTGACCACTCCATCCAAGTTGCTGAGGATGCACTCTGTCCCCTCATCCAAGTCATTGTTGAATAAATTGAACAGGAATGGGCCCAGTACTGATCCTTGGGGAACACCACTGGCCACACGCCTCCAACTATTCTTGGGACCATTTATTACAACCCTCTGAACTCTGTAATCATAGAATCATAGAATGCCTAAGGTTGGAAGGGACCTCTAGAGGTCATCTAGTCCAACCCCCCTGCACACGCAGGGCCACCTAGAGCACTTGGCACAGGACTGCATCCAAGCGGGTCTTGAACATCTCCAGAGAAGGAGACTCCACAACCTCTCTGGGCAGCCTGTGCCAGTGCTCTGTCACCCTCACCGTCAAGAAGTTCTTCCTTAAGTTCCCATGGAACTTTTGATGCTTCAATTTATGGCCATTTCCTCTGGTTCTGTCAGTGACCACCAGTGAAAAGAGGCCAACCCCATCGTCCTCATTGCCTCCCTTGAGGCACTTATAGACACAGATCAGATCCCCTCTCAGCCTTCTCTTCTCCAGGCTGAACAAGCCCAGCTCCCTCAGCCTCTCCTCATAGGGCAGATGTTCTCAATCCACGCGCTGTCCATTCATCTAAACTACACTACCTGAGCTCCCCTACTATGGGAGATGATTTTGAAAGCCTTGCTGAAGTCAAGATAGGCCACATAAGCAGTGGATATTATCTACAACGTGGATTTACTGAAAGAAAAAAGAAGGAAAATAACAACAACAAAAAGAGCAGGAATTAAATTTACAAATTAAAATGAAACAAATGTAGTTATGAAGGCGTATGGAGCCAAGATGTAAAAAGCAATAGCAGGTTCTACAGAAGGGTATATATTTTTTATTATATTTTATGCTATTTGTATAAATGAGCCAGTATTACATATTAACTACATTTTAAAATATATTTATACATATACAATTATTTATATAACAGTAAGATTTCTATGATAAGAGCAAAGACCCTACCAACACTCCATTATAAATTTCCTTTAAAAAAATGGAATAGAAGGCTGGTGCCACAATGGAAAGTTAGATGGATGACTAAAATTCAGGAGCTGGCTCTGAAGAGTTTATTCTGAAGTCCAAAGGGATATAAATTATCCTACTTCTACGTTTAAGATAATTTGACTTAGAAATGACAGGAAAACCTTCAAAATGGGCCATCTTGTTAAGACCTCATCAACTTATACTTTCTTTTGATAGAATATTAATTGAATTCTGGATCACATGGACTATTTAGTAGAGTCATTATGAAACCCCTTTCCCTACCCAAACCTTTTTGAGTATTGATTATACAAATATAGTTTAAATAACTAATATCACCTAAGCTCAGCCAGACTTGTATGTATGAATGTTTCTCTTTATGCATGGAATAATCTGGAAAAGAGTACTATTGCTAGGACTTTAGGAAAGAAAGGAGAAACACTTTATTCATGTGGTTCATACAAGAGTCTACAACATTTCAATTATAGTTAGACTAAGATCTTGTTATAATATGTATATCCTTCCCCTTTCAGTATGAAAAAATGCAGTCATTGCTTACATCTTCTTATAGCAAGACCTTCAAAGATTAACCTCCACTTATCCTAAATTTTATTTAATTTAAAATTAAATTTATTAACTTTTGAATTATAGTAAATAAAAATAAAATGATAAAGGAACAAATGTTTCTCTTCCCTGTCACTCGCTGTATATCTTCTTAGATTTTGACAGTTGAGCTGCCAATCTATGATGAAACAAGCAGACTCTGTATATCCACCTCAAATCAAACTCCTCTCTAATCTCTCTTCGTTCACATACCCATTGCAACAGAATCCTATTTTAAACTGTAAAGATTAGGAGGTATGTATGAGTACCACAAAAAGAAATTCCACAAAGACGGTGCAGACTAAAACTGCTTTTTTGAAATTGTCATATTTTTAGGATTTTTTTGACTTTCCTTTTTTATCCTTGTTCTTGTGTTCTGTTGGTGTTTCTAAGATGCATTAGCTCAGATTCAGAGAAGAAAATATAAATCACAGGCAATGTGGAAACATATGGTAAGCAGGAAATAAAATAGATTTGGAGTGACTGGATTTTTGCATTTGCTTGTTTATTCTGTTATTGCCTTTTTGCCTTTTTTAGGGGTTTTTCTTTTGTTTGTTTGCTTTTTTGTTTGTTGGTTTTTCATATATGTTTTTAACATAGAATCACTCTGCAGTGGTCTTTCTAAGAATCACTAAATCAATTTTTCTTTTGGTAGGAGAGGGTCACGTGTGGGAAAAATGTATCTTCTTTTAGCATAAAAAATCTATGACCTCTAACTGTGTTTGCTTAAAGTTTAGATATCATCTTAGGTTCCCCTATTTTTTTTCATTTTCCAAGATTATTTTTAGCATAAGAGGGTTTAAAATCATACTCATGCCTTTTAAAAGGCCTGCCTTTTCACCACCTTTGATTCCTTGCAAACAGCCTTCCTCAAGCCTTCGTCCCTCATACTAACAGGAAACAAGATCAGTAGCTGTCGCATAATAAATTGTTCATGTTAAAGAAAACAAATGCTGTTTCTTTTGCTGTATTTTCTTCCCCTAAGAATAACTAAAGCAACATCAGCTGTTGTTTCCCTAGTAGAAGCAAAGAAGTTGATCTAAGCTTCCGAGGCACTGAGTTACAAGAGAAAGGGAAAAACAAATTGCCTCTTTCTGAGGTTTAATATATTTCGTTGTGAGACATGACACATTCTGTGTTTATTGATCTTCTTTTTTCATTTTCCATTGTCTTTTCTTGCCTGCTAGATAATATTCCCTCTCTCTTATTGCGGTCGTTGGTTGCATTTCTTTCATTAAGCAATCATCACAAAAAAAGCACCCTATATATTTATATATGTATTATATATATTATATTTATGCACACACAAATATATGTATGTATGTATGTATATAAATAAAAATGTGTTTATGTGTGTCTGAATCCTGGAGCTGAAGAAACGGTTATCAACGGATTTAAGGTTTGGAAGGAACTGTGTATGTCATTTATGAAAAGAAAATTCCTAAAGTCTGTTGATTCTTTTTTATGAGGAACATTGTTCAAGATGCATTCACTACAATACCAATAAGCTCCCCCATAATTAGTGCCTTCTTATTTTTCAGGAGGACATTTCAAACAATTGCATACTTTACAGAAAGCAAATGGAAGAATAATTATATGGAGAAAAGATGTGTGAAACTCACAATTGATTTGTTAACCATATAGAGACTTATCCCAAACTCCAACAGTCAATATGAGCAGAGTCTCATATTATAGGAGAGAAAAGTGTCTAGGCAACCTCATACAGACATTAGTTCCCAGTTAGAACTTAGTCGTGTCGTGCTATTGTTTTTAACCAATTCTGAATATTGTGCAGAGCTCAAAGTACCACTTGGGTACTGAATGATACAAAAGGCTAGGTGATAGGATACTAACTTATGGACATATTTACTCCAAAACAAATGCTGATTTGCATTTCTCAACTGTGGTGACCATACTGTTGGTTTGCAGGTCAAATAATTTTGAATAATTTAAATGTCTATCTATGGATAATCATTTAAATAAGTGCATGTTTCCTTTAGTTTGATGTTTAAACTTGCTTTTTCGGGAGACCTGAAGTGATCTCAAGATATGTAAGTATAACTTGGTGTCTATCAACTCCAACCAACATAAGTACAAGACTTAGTTGATAAAGCATACCTCACACTGACTTCAAGTAACAAGAAACCAGAGACAATAACAATTCTTTCTAAATTCTAGTAGCTGTATCAAGAGATTTCATTAGATGTAAAAGAACTTCATTACACATTCTTCTTCCTCCTTTGCTCTGCAGTCGTAGATGACGAATTAATCTGTTTCACTGATATTAACATGGTGCAATAACATTATCATTCCTTCATAAAACTCACAGACCTGATCTGATCCTAATGGAAGCTTATAGTGGAACATACTGATTTGTTGCGAAAACATTTATTTCTAAACCCGTACCTATACTGATTTCTGAAAGGCAGAAGACTTTTTTTCTATTAGGTAAACATGATTTGTTTTTTTCCTTATAATGAAACTCATTCTAAAAAAATCATTTATAACTCATAACTTTCCCATGCAAATTACTCCCATGCAGCATACTAGGAATATTCTGATTTATTTTAATGTATTATGATCTAGGAATATAATTTTTCTTTCCTTTCCAGGTTGTATATTGATGTAGCATCCATTTGAAAAATAATTGGAGAACAAACAAAGGGTGTTTTTCCTCTTTCTGAACTTAAGTCTTCACTATCTGCTTGTCTTTCCTACTCTGAAGGAGGATGCCTGGGCCTCTGACTGATTTATGCTTGTATTTGTTACAAGGGTAAGCTACAGTTGAAGTCTAAAAGAAATGGACTATATTAAAGTGGCAGGAATTACAATTACTTCCCATTCTTTTTTTTTTTAATCCCACCTCCAATAAAATGAAGTATTCCTGTCTTTATGTTCAGAATGTGAGTGGAAAATAATTAATGATTTGGATAAGTTACATTTTTTTGATAAACTCCATTTCTGGATTCACATCCCCACCAAAGAATGTGTCCCTAAATTCAGATGCAAATTAGCCTAAAATTTTTCATGGAAATGAAGATCACTTAGGAGCTTCTTTTAGCTGTATTAAAATGCATAAAGTAAGCTTGAAGAGTCATATGAACAAGAAAAAATACTTTACCTTTCAGTTATTAACAGAAAACAGATCCTTACACAAAATTATATCTATCTTCTCACATTCTTCTTCTTTGTGAGTATTCTAAGGCAAAATAAAGTGAATAATATATGATCACAGCATCATGTAGGCTGGGAGAGATCTCTGCAGCTCTCTAGTCCAATAACTTGTTCCAAACAGAGCCAGTTAGATTACTCATGGTCTTGTTCCAGCAAGTTTTGAATATCTCCAAGGATGGAGATTCCACAACCTGCCTGGATAGTCTGCTCTAGGGTTTAACACAACAAGGATGTTGTCCAAAATGCAGGAGGATAAAACAGATCTTATAGAAAATTTGCTTACCATAATAAAAACAGTAGTATTCATCTCTTTACATAAGAATATTTGCCCACTGCCAATTTGGGATCTTTTTGCATATTGCATCATGAATTTGGACTGCATTAAGAAAACAAGGAACACATGATGAAATATATACTTAGAAACATACTTGAAAATATTAATTTGTTACTGGACAGCAGGAGAACAAATCCTTACAGGAAAGCAGTTCTCTTGCTACAAATACTGTAATAAGATAAAGTCACTTGGACTGCCATTAGAACCTAGATAGTCCATTTTTAAATAGTATTACCTGCAATAACTTGCAATTATATGATAAATCAGATGAAATTTATCCATTTTCATGGAATTGATCCTATAGTCCTCAGCACAGGCATCAAATCCACAAGGCTAAATGTTAGTTCATGTTTTTTATAATGGCAGGAAAGGAAAAATGTCATGCATTTACAGAAACCAGGGTATGGGACCCTGATAAACTCTTTTAGAAAGGTACCCAGATCTACTTTCTAAGTTTGAATAGAAAACACACATTGAAAAAATGAGTTTGACTTCAGGTCAATATTAAGGGAAATGTGACATTGCATAATGGCTTTTATAAAAAGAGATGTCTCTCGTTTGTTCATAGTATGTGTATATATCCATAAACACACACGTATAAACTTGTGTTCATATAAAATCAGAGTAAACTAATTGTTTCTGGTCCGGTCATAGAAGTTTGTTTCCTGTTTTCAATATTTTCTGAATGTTATTGCTCTTTGCGAGAGTTTTGAGTATATAGAGGGCAAAAATCTGAATCTTTTATAGACTATACAAAAAGTAAACACATAGGCAGAATGCCAATGGTGCCATTTTATGATTTTAATGCTTGAATTGAAAGTTACCTTAAAACTTTGCAGAATTCTGCTGGTGAATTTCCTACTACAAGAAATTCTTTTGTGACACCTCACATCATGTCAGATACCTGTAATGCTGAATCATACTGGATGCCTCAAATATTGGATCATAGCCACAACACTTATGCAGTATTACTGACAACAATGTATCTAAAAGAGATACAAGAGAATAAAAGATGTTTTAGTATTTTAAAAGGTTCCATAGGTTCCTTTCTTAGCTCAAGTTAAGGTGGCTTTTCAGGAGGCTAAAAGGCTTTTTCACTAAAGTGATTTACACACCTTCTTTTATTTCAGCATATTGTTAAAACAGAAATTAAATACTGGAATTTATACTCACACATGTCTTTAATAAGCAGTGTCATATTGTTTTTTTTTAATGGAGACAGTAAAATACTCCAGAGGACAACAACCACCGGGCTTTAGTTGTTAATTTTATTCACCGGCACAAGATCTTTGTTGATAACAAAATCCACCATTAATTGGTGCAGTTTCTATAATGGATTGGCTTTTCAAATTGTAAACAGAAATTTGCAATTAGGGCAACTAAATGGAGTACACTCCTTTCTGAGTAAAATGTTATAGTTTCTTCACCCTTGATGTACAGGGAGCTCTCAGCCTTAAGGCTGGCACTCCAGAGGGCTGTGCTGCCATTCGGAGGGACCTAGACAGGTTGGAGAGTTGGTCAGAGAGGAACCTCATGAGGTTCAACAAGGACAAGTGCAGGGCCCTGCACTTGAGTAGGAATAACCCCAGGCACCGGTACAGATAAGGAGTTAATGTGCTGGAAGGCAGCTCCACAGAGAGCGATTTGGGAATCCTGGTTGACAACAAGTTAACTATGAGTCAGCAATGTGCCCTTTTGGCTAAGAAACCAATGGGATCCTGGCCTGCATCAGGAGGAGTGTTGACAGCAGGTAGAGAGATGGAAGTGATCCTGCCCCTCTTCTCAACTCTAGTGAGGCCACACCTGGAACACTGTGTGCAGTTCTGGGTTCCCCAGTGTAAGAGGCATGTGGAACTAGAGAAACTACAGAGAAGAACGACAAAGATGATTAAGGGACTGGAGCATCTATCTTCTGAGGAAAGGCTAAGAGCGCTGGACCTGTTTAGCCTAGAGAAGACTAAGAGGATATCTGATCAATACGTACAAATACCTGAGGGGAGAATGTAAAGAGGATGGGGCCAAACTCTTCTCGGTGGTGACCAGTGACAGGACAAAGGGCAATGCCAAAAACTGAAACACAGGAAGTTTCATCTGCATATGACAAAGAACTTTTTTACTGTGAGGGTGATAGAGCCCTGCGACAGGCTGCTTAGAGAGCTTGTAGAATCTCCTCCTCTGGAAATCTTCAAAACCCGTCTGGATTTTGAAGCCCGCAGGAGAGTTGGATTAAATGATCTCTAGAGGTCCCTTCCAACCTCAACCATTAGTGAGTCTGTGATTCTGTGAGTTACCTTAGTCCAGCATCCCAGGTTATAGGGAGTGGAGGGATACGACCAGCCAAGCCAGAGAAGTTGGTCAGCTCTTGTTCCCAATCTCCGCTCAACTCATCAGTGCTAGACTTCGCACTTTATACCTCTAGGGGAGACATACATAACTGTGCTATGGTCACCCTTATGAGATGACCCTGGCAGAGCCTTCAGGTGAGATCCATAAGAGTATCTGCTTTTTGCACTGCGAACAAGAAGGGTTTCAGTCCCTTATAGGTGTTTGCAAGCAGCAATTTTTAGCAAAGCAAGACTACTCTGCCATACACTAGTTACCTGATGGCTGGGGACAGTACTCATTATTTCCCCATCATGTTTCTGCCACAGTGGCAGAGTTTTGCGATTTGGCAGTTTCATTGTTAACTCTTTACTTGCCCATCAAGAAGGAGGCAACTCTGAAATAGACTGTTCAGTCTATATGGTCACCCAAAGAATTTCCTGAATAAACTAGTTTCTCAAAATGTAATCTATGAAGTAACTGGAAAAACACAAAAAGCACAAAAAATATATATACATATGGAAATCAGAAAGAAATATAAACACATAAAGCATACAGACAGATATATAGTTGGTTGGAGGCCTTTATTTTGTTTTGGATCTTCGGGACTTTCATAGCATCTAAACCTAGTAATTACTTGCCTTTACCACTACCAAACAACACTGGAGAGAAGATCATACGAAGATTATATTTTCTTAAAGTGAAGAGGTCTTTCAGTAATAAATGGCTGAATAACATTTCTCTAGAGGACCTGCTCTTAACAAATGAGAACTTATGAGAGGATAGAAACATTGACAAATACCACTTTTTTCCCCAATACTCCCCATCCTACTCTATGCTTCAATAAAAGAGTTAATATTTTTCTTGAAACTGAAGAGCATCTTGAATTATCTATTCATTTCCGTTTAACAAGTATGATTAATATATTTATTAAATTAGTTTTAATTTGAAATACTGCAGTGAAAGATTATATTAATTAAGTTTAATTAGAGTAATATCTTGCGTGTTATGGAGGTTCTCAACCTTTCTCTCTCTATATTTGCTTACTGAGATTCTCTCTTTTAAGATAATGAGAAGTTTATAAAATTCTCCACTACGCTTTTTTTTTCCATACTTTTTTGATATATCACTGCTTATTTAACTTGAAGAGATATGTATATGCCTGGGAGAAGAATGTGCTTGAACACTTGTGGAAGTTCTCAGTTAATATGTATCCTTATACTGAAAAATATGAGTGATCTCGAGTCCAGGACTTGGCATCAATATGGACCAGTGCTAGCACTCATTACTGTGGATATCCAGGGCAGGACATGCAGTTATTCTGAACATTGTGGTGGATCTCTTTTTTTTTTTTTTTTTTTTTTTTCCCAGAAGAAAACCAGTGTTGCTACTGTTCTGTAAGAAGGAAAGAAGATTTAAAACATTGGTACAATAAAATATATTTATTGTTCTGTATTAATAATATAATAAAAATGAACCACTATATGTCAAAATTTCTGTTCTATGAAATACATGTCTATCATTTATAGTCAAAAAAGTTGCATATATTGGTGGGAAATATATGAGCATTAAGCTCTTGTGCTTACCTCAGATAAGGTCAATACGTAGGTATGCAATTTTTCCATCTGTTTACATTTTCTGCAATTCATTTCATGCTGCAAAATGTTAGTTTATCCTTGAAGACATAACAATATGCTTAACATGCTAGACTAAAGTATTTCTTCATTTTCTTTCTCTAAATTTATGTCAGTTAATTAAGTTTAAAGTAAAATTAAATTAAAACAATGTCATCAAATGTCATCATAGAAAAGATCCTCACAAATAAAATCCACTTTCCAAACCCTATTTTTTGTCATCCTGCCGATCAGTGTCCTTCTGCAGCTTGCCTTTTATTCATTCCTTTCTTTCTAGTCTTTCTAATAATATTTTCCTAATATTCTACATGAGGGTGATAATATTTGTTATTTTTCTTTTCTAAAAAAAAAAAACGTTAATTTGATCCTATTTCAAGCCACTTTTCTTTCCAATTTAGAGTAAATTGATTTTTTTTCATTTAGAGGCTGCAGGCTAGATACCACTACCAACATTTTCTTGTTAGAGATACGGCAGATTCTTAATTTTCTTATGTAATAAGAAAATGTACTTTTATTCTCTATAGCAAAGCTTTAAAAAATAATGATATTACTAAATTTTTCATAACAGAAAAAAATTACATAGGAAAAAAAATACATTTTTTTTCCAGATTCCCAGGCATGAATAGCAAAATACATTCTATCACTTCAGAACACATTTATTTAGTTGCAGAAGTCTGTAACTCTGAGAATACATCTTTCTTGTGCTTAGAGTCTGTCATACTAGCTCTTCTGCTGCCATTCCTAACTATGCCCTGGGGTGCTCCGTTGCACTGTGGGGAAATCCTCATTCTCAGAAACAGAATCCCTTTGCTTTGCTGATACATTTTCTGGTACATAGAAAAAGAAAAAAAAAACCCTTAATGAACAGCCAATCTCAAGCAGGTTCTGAACCAGTTGAGCTTTGGAAAGTTTTTACATTGCTATTAAGTATTAACTTGGGAAAAAAAAAAATCAAAGATTTTCAATTCCCCACATCAATCATGCCATAAGTCTTCTTGTACCATGAGTGCTAATGAGATACAACAATTATCAAGAAAAAGAAGAAAAATAAGAAGATAAAAAGCCTTTTCTTTTTATCTATCACATATTCTTGTGGGTGGCATTAAAAATACAACACAGTATTTATGAACTTGTTATTGCCTGCAAGAAAGAAGAGAGCTACTTCAAATGTTTGGAGGCATAGAAAATAAACCTGTAAACATTCAGAACAGCACAGATGACCAAAAATCCCAAACAGCTTAAGATGAATTAAATGTAGACAGAGTCAAAAATTTTAACTTATCTGCGAAATAAGTATTATGGTCTTCAAATTCATAAGAATATCAAATACAATTAAAGGCTTAAACTAGATTTAAACTAGGCTAAAAGGTTTAAACTAGGATTTTTACAGTATAAAGAGGAAACCAATCAAGCTCTTTTTTTGTATCCCAGAATGTACTATTAATTGCTACCAGGGGATAGCACAGGACTGTTTAAGTCAGAGGAGCATAGAAATGAATGCAAAATTAAGTTTGAATATTAACCCACTCATCCTCATTCCTACCTTTTATTTCATGAAGAGGCATATTTGTCCTGGCTTTAGTCATTTTTTTCCCTTCTTTGAGGGCTAAGAAAACACACATGCCTAGATTGCAAACTAATAGGCTATGCTTAACATATTATCTACAAAACGTGGAGGAAAGGCATGGCACTCCAAAGGGAAATTGTTCATCTATACCATGACTGAGAGAAGGCATAGCATCCCATGTCACGAGCTACAAAAACTGGAGAGAAGGCATGGCATCCCAAAGGGAAAGACCATGACTGAGAAACAGAAAACAACTTCTAACTTGCTCCATGGCATTTTTTTCTTTGTTTCAATTGGCTTTTGTGATCAGTGAGTCTTGGGTTCAACTTCATTTCATGGTAAGCAACAGCTGAAACAGTAATTCCTGTTCCACTTTGTGAAATACTAAAGACAGTAAATGTTCTAAATTCTACTAGTAAACATAAATGACTTCCTAAATTCCATACAAAAATTATTGGGACCTCCAGAATTCCCAGCCTTGTTTGAAACCTCAGAATCACTCATATCTTCCAATAAACTTATCTAGGCCCTGGAAACTTGTGTGTATATTTTTATTAAATGGACAATATGTTATGGCATAATCTGAGTTATGGGACTCAGATTAAGTGGCAGCTTTTTTTCTTGCCTGCTACCCCATAAACATTCACTCGTCAGTTCTGAAGTTGGGCATTCTTCCCACACACCTCTAACTTTCAAAAGTTAAACAAAACAAGGCATCAAATGCAATGTTATTTGTTTTGTTAGGTGCCCTGTTACGCATTTAATAGGTGTTTTTATTTTTTTTTTCTCCCACAGGAATAGAGGTCATACCTTCAACCTTTTGCAAGGTGTAAGCACAAACTCTGAATGACATTTTTTTCTTTTTTTGGTGTATACATGTATTGACCAAAGAATAAGGTAGGTGGATACATCCTGCATATTGATAGTATTTCTTCCATCATTACTCACAAATGAAAACAAATGAAAAACATGAAAGAAACCTAAAAGACAGTGCAAATCTGAAAGACTACAATCATCTTACGTGAAATATAGCCCACAAATGCTTGAAAATTATAAAGCTATTTTCCTTATGTTCTTCTTTATCAAGATTGCTTATTTTAAGGGGCAACTTGCATGATTTTTTAAGTGGCATGTTCAAAAATCTCACATCCTTGGTTGTGATTGGTCCCTGTGAGAGGCAGGTAATACTTAGAGCAGGCAAACAAATCAAAACATTTCAGGTGTATCATCCTCTGAGAAGAATGATAGAGATAGAGATTACAAGAAGTTGTGCTTTTTAAATCAAGATATATAGCCACTAAGTTCAAGACAGCCTCTCTTACCTGATAGCCAGTACAATACCGTGTTCTGTGAGCAAACATACAGCATTCAGTGAGGCATTAATTTAAATTGCTTCTTTAATTTGTCAATAATTTTCATTTTATTCTGATGTGATTCTTTTCAAGAATCCCTCACTGCAACTAGACAGGCATGCTTCCAAATATCTAACTCAAATCAGTGTGCTTGAATCACTCATTTGTAAAAGTAACCCTGGGGCTCTTATGAGATTCAGTCTGTTGCTTTTATTTCATGTCACAAAAAAAGAAAAAGAAAAGAAAAGTCACAAAACCTTAAGCTTCAAAAGTTTCTTGACTAAGAGAGTAAACTTTAGTTCCCTATGAAATCTAGAAACCTATTAGCCCAGGGAAATATTGACATACTGACACCCCACTATTAAAAGCTATTAATGATGAAGTCCTATTAATAATTAGTACATTAATAGTATCCACTATAAATGATTAAGTAAGGATGATTTATTTCTAATGGGTTTCTGACATTTTTATGTACATTAAGACAACTCTCACACAAGAGAACATGACAGCCATTTTCATGTATCCCTTATAATGTGTGTTATTAATAGAGCTTCAGTTACTGATTTCTCAGATAATCATTCCTATCTGAGATGAATAGTGGATGGCACGAAGAATTACTGGGCAAACTGTTAGCAAGTCAAAGGAGAAGGCAAAAGGAAGTCTGCCTAATGATATAAATGTATTCAGTAGACTAAAGATGTCAAAACTGGAATATCATATTCTTAATTATTATAATAGGTATTAATAATTAATTATTATTTTTGCATGCAGACAGAAAACAGAAAAGAAAAACAAGAGAGGAAAAGTGAGAAGGAACAACATAGTGCAAAGCAACACATATTGTCTTCTATTCTGCATAAGTCATGTTCTGCACTAAGCTAAAAAATAGAAAGTTCTTAAACTGTTCTAGATTAACAGCTATTGGAAGCATACAAATACATGCAGAAAATGAGGATCTGACTTTCCATATTGTCTGTCTGTGCTCTTTCTCCAGATATATTTACCCAAATATTTCAGAAGTACCAATGCATCCAACAGTCAAAGACTTGTGTGTGAACAGCACTGTCCTTTCAGAGGCTGAATCTCTTCATTCAGTAATGCAGTACTTCATTTGATGTTATTTATTTGATTTGATGACTGCACTCATAAGACTAATATGACCAAGTAGTCCTTGCAAGGAAAGAAGTTGAGATTCTTATTCTTGATTTGAAAAATAGTACTGGATATTATATTTACTTTGTTGGTACAGGCACATGCAGGAGATACTGCGGTCATTTGTCAACTCCAAACTTTTATTGAAGGTCAAGTCAGAAACATTAAAAGTTGGTTTCATCTGGAGGTAACAACTAACTTCTTGGATTCAAGTTACCTCTTTGGCAATATCTGTTCATGATAATTGGTATCAAAGGGGCTGTATATTTAACTAGCATAAAGCATCCTAACCCTATTTAAAATTGGTGTAGCTCTGTTGATTAACTTGAACATTAGATCTGGCTGAGGCATTCCAAAGATGAGTAAGAAATGACCTATCCTCCTTCCCCAAGGACAGTCTTTGTACTGATGAAGAATTTATGTTATTGCTGTTTCTGTTTGGTCTTTGGATATAATTAGTTTGACAGATATTTGTGGCATGGAACATAGTTATACACCAGCTGCCCACCAAACACTAAACAATCTGATTATATTGCCTTTGATCTCTTACCATTGCCAATGAGGGATGTTTCAATTAAAATTAATTAAAGCTGTTTTAAAGAAAATGTTGCTATGCCACGGTGGAATTCATTTATTTGCTGAATAAAATTACGAGCTTCAAGAAGACCAAAGATTCAGTTTTTCAGTAAAGAGGAAAATAAACAATGGTTTTAAAATGTGCATTTTTTTCCATCTTTCACAGACAGGTGCAAGAGTTTTTGTTCACACTGAGGCAAGTTTTGGGCACATGTTTTCCTAGAGCTCAGTACTAGTAAGTTGCAGGTGTGCTGCAGTACTGTGTCCAAAGACTCTAACACAGAGGCATCCAGCTTTTCGGAAAATAAGCAGTCTTGTGCTCAAGAAACAAATCTGCTTATTTGCTCATTCTTATTTTCTCCTTACAGTCTTTGGGATTCAAGCATCCCACTACACAGCAAGTATAAATGTCAAAACAGATCTCATACATTTTGCATATTGATGCATAAATGTCATGCAGCCCCAAGGAAATAAACTCACAGCTTAGAAATGAAGTTAGGCTACAATACAGTTAGCTAGAGACATTCATAGTTCAAAATCTTGCTTCTGCTTCTGATTCTTGCTTTTTTCTAATTTTAACTTCTACAAAGTACAAAGTACAATGTATATGATATACTATAGTAGGTAGCTCCTCTCTCTAGTGTATTCTTAATAAATTTTAATTTGTAGATATTAACAAATGAGCCTATGAGAAATATGAGAGTTCCTAAGACACATTTCACAGCAAAATCAGAAATAATAATAGGATAAAAACAGTAAAAACAGTATTATTTCCTGAAGAAGAATAAACTAATACCCTAGCTATTGTAGCTTCCACCATAAGGTATGTAAGGAGCTAATAATCCTCCAAATCCTAATGAACCTATGCAGAACCAAGTATATTTTGAACTTGTCCTTAATTGTCCTTCATTGTCTTAATCGGCTTAACTTTAGCGAATATATAGAGCTAAATTGCAAGTGGTGCAAGGGATGCACCTCTGGGCTTTCATAAAATTTGATGG
The DNA here is from genome assembly GCA_013389825.1 of Crypturellus undulatus. Classification (NCBI taxonomy): domain Eukaryota; kingdom Metazoa; phylum Chordata; class Aves; order Tinamiformes; family Tinamidae; genus Crypturellus; species Crypturellus undulatus. The sequence goes on along the minus strand of VWPW01011997.1, from coordinate 5,693 downwards.
CTCACTATTTTAGAGAATCTTATACTCATCTTGAGAAGACATAATGACTTCAGTGCTGAAGAGTTCCTTGTAGTCTTATGAGAGTGTACACATTACCAGCAATTCACCAATTTACTGTCTTAGTTTCTTAATGATAAAAATCTAAATTTAGCATTCCAATTACACTAGAACATTTGTTATAGTTACATCAAGTATATGAAAACTACTTTCTGTATTTTCACCATAGACTACTGAAATCCCAGTAGAGGTGTATCAAACACCAAAAATACCCAGCAAATAGAGATTTGGTGGTTTTTATTTTTAATTTTTTAGGACTATTGCTTTGAGGTATTCCCAAGTAACTTTTACATTCCTGGACAGTAGTATTGTGTAGTTTGTAAAAATACAAATTTAAATAAAGCAAGCATTTCAAGTGAATGCAAAATGTTTTTATTGTTTCATTAATACCTCTGCCCTTTTAATTATTAATCTGGTATTTCTAGCCTGAAATTGTTTCCATCAGACAGCTTTTGTAAAAGCCTGGATTGGAATACATTATGCTAAAGTAAATATGCATTGCACCAAAGTTCTGTCTGCAGTAGTGGGAATAATTTGTTATCAATTTGTAACATTATGCTGATTATTCATTCTTTTCCTGGAAACAGGAAATTCTGCTTGTTTTAAAAACAAGGACTATTTTCCATCTGCTAGGTCCACTCATTTTTATTTCCAACAAGAGGCATACAAAATTACACATAATAACTGTAACTCCTGAAAGGCGATGTGAAATCAGCAGAATCAGTAGGATCAAGAAAAGCTTCATCTGATTATAGATGCTAAACATAATCAGCGTAAAAGTATGCAGATATATTTATTTTGTTGTTACTTCCCTTTTGCAAACAAATACTATAGTAGATTCATTTTACATTAGAACAAATAGTGCTTCGCAGCTCTGATCCAACAGCAATGCTCTTTCAGAGTTCAAAAACAAGAATCGATCAACTTGTTACTCTTAGATGGGTATCTACTGACTAGGAACTTACTCTTTCAATACAGAATTAATTCATACATCCTACTGTTATTTGAAAAACAGGGTCTAGGCATCCAGACATGCTTTCAGAAGCACTGGCCTTCATCTCTAGTAAACACCTTAGAACATTCCATTTCAAGTGGATTTGGTATTATTTTCACTCTTTTATCATATTTTGTCCTGGTAAATCACAAGAAATCTAAAACAGCGTGCAAATTAAATTGGAGATGACATTCTATATGATGCTTGAAAAATTGCTGGTACCAATTTTAAATGTGGAAAAGAGGAATATTTTGTTGAAAATTGTTTCAAAACACATGGAAATTAATATATAAGAGCACTGTGTTCAGGGTATCCTTCACAGGCTGCAGAAATGGTCAGAGAGAACCCTCACGAAGGGAAGTGCAGAATTCTGTACCCTCATGTACCAGTACAGGCTGAGGCCCTGAGACTGCAAGCCAATCATGACCGGCCATATGCTCTGTGGCCAAGAAGGGCAATGGTATCTTGGGGAGGTGCATTAGGAAGAGTGGAACAAGGCAGGTGATTCTCCCCTTTTACTCAGCCATTGTAAAGTCACGTCTGGAGTACTGTGACCAGTCTAGTTCTGGAGCTATTGGAGAGAGTCCAGAAAAGGGCTATAAAGATGGTGAGGGTAATGGTGTATCCAGAGAGATGGAGTTTTTCAACCTGCAGAAGACAGAGGGGAGATCTTATCAATGTGTATATGTACCTGAGTCAGATATCAAGCAGATGTGTCCAGGCTCAATTCAGCAGTGCCCAGAGATAGTATGAAAGGCAATGAATACAAATGGAAACACAGGAAATTCTATCTCAACATGAGGAAAAACCTCTTTCTTGTGAGGGTGACAGAGCACAGGAACAGGTGGTACAGAGAATGTGTGGTGTCTTCTTCCTTCGACATACTGAAAAGTCACCTGGGCATGCTTTAGTTTATCTTACTTGAGCAGAGAGGTTGGAATAGATGACATGGGATGTGCTTTACAACCTCATCCATTCTGTGACTATGTGATAATAACAGTATGACAAAATTATAATAAAAGGGCATAATTTACAGTGCCTCTTCTGACACAGCAGGAGGTCTGTACAGATGATTTATTGTATGCACTGGGATAGGCTTGGTCCATGAACTTATTTCTGGCAAGACTGAATCAATTCTTGCCTTTAGCCAAGATTCTTGGTAAATTCAGCCTCTTCCTACTGTGCAACAAGAACTGCATTATTTTCCTGTAAAACTTGTCAAGTCTTAATAGATCATGATCTCCCACTTATACGGGGAAGAATATTAATATATTAGAATCATGGAATCATAGAATGCCTAAGGTTAGAAGGGACCTCTAGAGCTCATCTAGTCCAACCGCCCTGCAAACACAGGGTCACCTACAGCATGTGGCCCATCCTCTTTCCATTACCTGTAAAGGAATCTAACACTATAGCTATACCAACCATACTCTTTAAACAGATGAAAATCCTCTAAGGATGCCATTGCAAAACTGAAATCTGTACAAGCTACTATTCTTTTCCCTGGCCACCAGACAGGTCCCATCATCATGACACTCTCCCTTCAGTACTTGCACACATTGAAAAGATGACTCTCAGTCTTCTGTTCTTTAGATTAAACAGGTCCATCTATCTCAGGTTCTTCTCCTGACAGAGATATTTCAGTTCCCTCATTATATTTGTAACCTTATGCTAGACTCTCTCCAGTAGCTCCACATCCCTTTTGTAGTGGTGAGCCCACTGAAGAAATATGGCTGATCTTTGCAAAAAAGGTTGGATAACAATATTAGAATATTAGTCAATGGCCTCTCTGTGTCTCAAAGGTAGCCAGAAAAACAAATTACATCTACTGTGATGTAGTGATCTTGGTTACTCCCCTGACAGAGTGTAAACCTTAGTGACAGAAAGAATCACTGTCCCAGAGAGAACAAAACCTTTTCAAAGAGGCCATGCCATCAAAAACAACCGTAGCCTGACCATGTTTATTAGAACTTCTTCATAAAATAACATTGTATCTTTTCTGTGGAATTTTCTTAAATAAAATAATGATTAAAAAAAAATCAGAACCTTCCCCATCAAAACTATTTCTTTTTGCACAACAACGGAAATTATTTTCATGGAAAATGCATTTTTTTTTCCTTTATGTAACATTCCTACAAAATCTGTTTCTCCTAGCTTCAAAGGGACCAATTAGAGTCAAGAGAAGCATTCAAATTGATTCTTTTTTCCAAACTTTTCCATTCCTGAGATAATTTCTAGAAATGTCATCCCATTACTACTCTACCCATTTTGCCCTTGCATAAAGGAGGTCTCTACCTTCTGGAGAATCACGACTAATGGGATGTGATGTACTTTTCTAATATACCATGCAGCAGCTTTGCTGATGCATAGAGAAGACAGAGATGTTCCCTACACAATGATACATCAACAGAGCTGTATTTTGTTAAAGGTATGAGAAGAAAATAAGAAATCTACTACAGACCACCCAAGGGGACACTACTACATGACTTCTTTTGAAATGTTAGTGAGAAGCATACAAAAGATTTATCCATGAATTACTAATGTTAAAATTTATTGCTTTATTTGTTATGATGGCTATTCCTCTGTGAGTAACTTTCAACAAATCATTGAAGTCCATTGAAGTCCATGAGCAGTGTATTCTTCATGTTTTCTTTCAGTCTTCAATTATAATTTTCATTTTCTACCTGTCAAAATAAATTCTTAATTAAAAACAAGACTTTCATTTGAAAATTTTTGAAGAATATATATATTATAACATCATTCAGATACTAGCTAATTCTCTCTCATTTTCTCATCCTAAATCACAGTTAATGGATTGCCTTAGAACACTGCTGGCTATATTTCTGATAGCAGTTATCATATAACTAATTCCTGAGCAGGTAATTTTACAAGAGGAAATAGATATGGTTCTGGATGAGACCTATTGCATTCTTTTTTTTGTTTGTTTGTTTTTGTTTTACATAGGTCTTGTCATGTTAACGAGACTATCTTTTGTGGTTTTGCCAATGATTTCTCCCTTCAGCTTTAATGGTCAGCTCACAGAACATAGAAAGATCCTGAAAGGCTATCCAGAGTATTGTTATTCTGTCAATATTCTTTTGGAAAACTTTTGTACTTTCACTCTATACATTATGCAACGTTTTCAAAAGGACTGAGATGCTAATTGTGAAGCAATAGCAGCAGACTAGCTGCTTACACATGCATGTGTAAAACCTGCATAGTATGTGCATGTTCCCATCTAATTTCAATGTGATACTTATTTCTCTGACATAGGAATACTAAATGCAAAGGAAATACAAAGAAAAGAAAAATGTTTTTCCTTTGGCTCCGTGCAATTAAATATTTATTCAGAAAATTTCTGAATTTGTTCCATATAATTCCTCTGTACCATAGGGTTCTAAAAAGTGATTCATTAATTAAAAGTAAACATTATTATTAATTGTAAGACTACTTATATGCACTGTTAAAATGCTGCTCTAGTGGATATGCAAGAAATAAAAACACATAGGTATTTTCTGTTTAAAGCCTCTGGCATAAAGGCAATTTCATTTACATCCTAACAATACTACCAATTTCTAGTGAGAAAGTACACACTGCACAACTCAGTGCTATGTAGTGACCCTCCAGGCAACTCTATATGAGCCTGTTTGCATAAAGAAAGATTTATAGTTTGTCATCTNAACCCGGAAAAAAAAAAAAAAAAAAAAAAAAAAGACTCTTAACACCAATGTAGTATTAAGAAGCAGGTATTCGCTTTATTGCAGCTCTGGGTATACGGGGGATAGCTCCACCTATCATGCACACCCTAAGGTGCGCTTGCTAAAACTTTTATTTCTCTACTATCTGCATTTGCATTAAGCTCTAGGAGTGATCATACATATTTATTCTATTTCCCAGAACTAATTACAATATACTCTACCCTAATGCGCGTGTGCCCTCTGTCCCTTTGGTGGTCTCAGGTCGTCTCACTGTGTTCACTTGATGTCAATCCAGAACTCACTTCAATATGGCCCCATCTGGCTCAGAGGCCCTGTTTTGATCCTACTGCCCATTTCCAGACAGTTATTTGAAGATACGGTGGTCCTCATCTTTGTCTTCAACCGTCCTTTACTGTTTACTAAAATAGTAAAGAACTAAAACAGTATCTTAACAGAGAGTATCTTTATCAGAACTAAAATAGTATCTTTACTAAAATACAGGAGCATAGTCAGGGAATGCAGAGATGCAACTAGGAAAGCTAAGGCTCAGCTGGAACGCAGCCTGGCAAGGGATGTTAAAAATAACAAGAAAAACTTCTATAAATATATTAACAGTAAAAGGAAGATCAGGGGAAATGTGGGTGCTCTAGTGAATGGGATGGGCACCCTTGTGGGGAGCTAGACATAACTCATATTGAGTTTGAGTCTAGTAATCCCGACCTGCCGCAAGCTTCACTTTGCTCACCGTGAGCTCCAACAACTGGCGCCCGAACAGGGACTCAAGAAGATACTGCAAGTCCAGACAACGGCAGAGCGTCGTGGGTGCAGAACGTCCTGTCCCAAAGGTGGGGGACCAAAGGCAGAGTGCGGCTGATCGTCAGTGATACATGGTACAGTGGGCTGGGCAAGTAATACGTGGGGCCCGGGGGTTTAGGGTAACCTTG